>CAJQUW010017018.1:0-23458 GCA_907163375.1 Prostheceraeus crozeri | reverse complement strand
TTCAAAGTAGTAACAAAAGGTCCAGAATAAACACAGCGCGCCCCCCCCTCCCCCCCCCCCTCTGGAACGATAGAGGTCTGTCGTGGTGTGCCGACCAGGTTGGTTCACAACATGTTCGCTGACTCCCCCCCCCCCCTCTGCAACGACAGAGTGTGAGACTCGAGTGAGTTGGTCGGACCGCCTGGTTGACTTGGGCGACCGTCCAGGTTGACGTGGGCGACCGTCTAGGTTGACGTGGGCGACCGTCTAGGTTGACGTGGGCGACCGTCTAGGCTGACGTGGGCGACCGTCTAGGTTATCGTGGATGGTGAAATGGCTGCCAGATTCGGATTCAGCGTAAAATTCTGCATCTGTGATGTGATTTCCAGCTCAATCGGCGAGAAAAACTGTTTCTTCAGAATTTGGTAGAGTTAAAATGTGGGACGTTTTGGTGTGTAGGGCCCAAACGAAGCCTCGGATGAGAAAACGGAGGCCAGATTCGGAATCTACGTGAAATTTTGGGTTAGGAAGGATGTTTCCAGCGAAATCGGAGAGAAAAAATTTTCGGCTGACGTCCCCCCCCCCCCTCTGGACAGCTTGCTTCGATTTTGGCTTCCAGTGGACGGATTTTGTCGTGCGATAGCTCGTTTGAAAGCTAAGAGTGAGACAAATTCAGTAAAACAATCGGCTTGTTCCTATCTGTCTTCGTTTAGATGTGAGACGCCATTTAAGATTTTGGGACATTGGCGAAAAACGACAGAGTTAGAATTTGGGACGTTTTGGGCTCTAGCTTCAAAACGAAGCATCGGATTTGAAAACGGATTTCAGATTTGGAATCAGCGTGAAATTCTTTATCTGTATGGTGAGTTTCAAGTCAATCGGAGACAAAAAATTTTCAACATTTATCGAAAAAACGACAGAGTTAGAATTTGGGACGTTTTGGTGTGTAGCACCCAAACGAAGCATCGGATGGGAAAACGGAGGCCAGATTCGGAATCTACGTGAAATTTTGGGTTAGGAAGGATGTTTCCAGCGAAATCGGAGAGAAAAAATTTTCGCTGACGTCCCCCCCCCCCCCTCGGGAGAGCTTGCTTCGATTTTGGCTTCCAGTGGACGGATTTTGTCGTGCGATAGCTCGTTTGAAAGCTAAGAGTGAGACAAATTCAGTGAAACAATCGGCTTGTTCCTATCTGTCTTCGTTTAGATGTGAGACGCCATTTAAGATTTTGGGACATTGGTGAAAAACAACAGAGTTAGAATTTGGGACGTTTTGGGCTCTAGCTTCAAAACGAAGCATCGGATTGGAAAACGGATTTCAGATTTGGAATCAGCGTGAAATTCTTTATCTGTATGGTGAGTTTCAAGTCAATCGGAGACAAAAAATTTTCAACATTTTTCGAAAAAACGACAGAGTTAGAATTTGGGACGTTTTGGTGTGTAGCGCCCAAACGAAGCCTCGGATGAGAAAACGGAGGCCAGATTCGGAATCTACGTGAAATTTTGGGTTAGGAAGGATGTTTCCAGCGAAATCGGAGATAAAAAATTTTTCGCTGACGTCCCCCCCCCCCCCTCTGGACAGCTTGCTTCGATTTTAGCTTCCAGTGGACGGATTTTGTCGTGCGATAGCTCGTTTGAAAGCTAAGAGTGAGACAAATTCACTGAAAGAATCGGCTTGTTCCTATCTGTCTTCGTTCAAAAGTTAGAGCGGTTACAAGATTTTAGGTCGGAGCTCGCTTACCTGAAAAAATCCTAAGTGTCAGAGTGACTTTGTATGGGTAAAATTTTGAAAATTTTCCAAAGTGTGGAATTTCGACCTGGGACCGTCACCAAAACATTTTTCATCAAATTTTGAAATTTCACTGACGTCCCCCCCCCCCCTCTGGACAGCTTGCTTCGATTTTAGCTTCCAGTGGACGGATTTTGTCGTGCGATAGCTCGTTTGAAAGCTAAGAGTGAGACAAATTCAGTGAAACAATCGGCTTGTTCCTATCTGTCTTCGTTTAGATGTGAGACGCCATTTAAGATTTTGGGACATTGGTGAAAAACGACAGAGTTAGAATTTGGGACGTTTTGGGCTCTAGCTTCAAAACGAAGCATCGGATTGGAAAACGGATTTCAGATTTGGAATCAGCGTGAAATTCTGCATCGGTAGGGTGAGTTTCAAGTCAATCGGCGAGAAAAAATTTTTCTTCAAAATTTTAACAGAGTTAGAATTTGGGACGTTTTGGTGTGTAGCGCCCAAACGAAGCATCGGATGGGAAAACGGAGGCCAGATTCGGAATCTACGTGAAATTTTGGGTTAGGAAGGATGTTTCCAGCGAAATCGGAGAGAAAAAATTTTCGGCTGACGTCCCCCCCCCCCCCCCTCTGGACAGCTTGCTTCGATTTTGGCTTCCAGTGGACGGATTTTGTCGTGCGATAGCTCGTTTGAAAGCTAAGAGTGAGACAAATTCAGTAAAACAATCGGCTTGTTCCTATCTGTCTTCGTTTAGATGTGAGACGCCATTTAAGATTTTGGGACATTGGCGAAAAACGACAGAGTTAGAATTTGGGACGTTTTGGGCTCTAGCTTCAAAACGAAGCATCGGATTTGAAAACGGATTTCAGATTTGGAATCAGCGTGAAATTCTTTATCTGTATGGTGAGTTTCATGTCAATCGGAGAGTTTCAAGTCATCGACGAGAAAAATTTTCAACATTTTTCGGAAAAACGACAGAGTTAGAATTTTTGCGATGGCTGCCTACTGTAGAGCCAAAACGAAGCATCGGATGGGAAAACGGAGGCCAGATTCGGATTCAGCGTCAAATTCTACATGGAAATGGTGTATTTCCAGCTCAATCGGAGCACTAGAACCGGAGTTAGACGGGATTTTTAGTGTTTGGATGATGGGTATTACGTCATCAGCTGATCGCCACACACTATATAAGCTGGGAACCAACGGAGACTTGTCATTTAGAGGAGAACGACTGTCAGAGGTAGGTCGTCTCTCTGAGCTCCGATGATAGCTTCGGACATTCCAAATTCCAAGTTTCTGTAAGAAACCGACTTAGAAAATTTCATTGCTGATATCAGCTAAGGCGTCAGACTTAGAGGTTCGCCAGGAGATGGCCTTCGTCTCCAGGCCATAAAAGACTCCAAAACTTTAAAGGCTCGTAACTTTGCTTCTACAAGTCCGTTTGACTTGATTCAAAAAAGGTTCGGTCGCTATTGACCTGCCCTAAGTGATGGACTACTTATAAAATTTCATAAGTAGTGCTAAAAAGTTGAAAATTTTAAATTCACTAGTTTTGGAGGTTTTCTGGGGTTTTCGACCCTGCTGAAGTCAATGAAAGCATTTTTAATGATGTCTGAGCCAGTCTTCTCATGGTATAAGCGGCTTTTCACTGAAAGCGAGCAAGACACGGAGAGTTTTGCTGTAATATTCCACTGACAGGGTGCTCCTTCGGGACGGCGGACGATGCCGTAGTGATAAGTGTGGCAAGGGAATGTGTCATATTTAAGACCGTAACCGCTGGGACAACTCATGTCTCATGTTGGGCATTTGACACAGCTCTCAACGTAGCACTTTGAACGCCAATCGGTTGAGTCTTAGCTATCTTGTCATGGGTGGCCTCTAAACATCTCCATTGCAAAACGCTGGTGAATCAAGCTCTCTACGGCTTGCTATCAAGCTGATCAAAGCAACAACTTGGGATGTTTCCTCAAGGTTTTCAAGTATGCGAAGTTCAAATCTGCTATCAGATTTCAAATTCAACTAAGACTAAGGCAGCTTTGAGGGGTTAGATCCCAGCTACTGTTCACTACCTTTGACTCGGCGTTCCTGTTACCACTTCGGGGCAGTGACAATGATGTCTTCAGCTGTAAAGAGCGGGTATCGGGGAAGATCTCTCACTTCCCTAGTGATCAGTACAAGGCCTTCGGGCTGTCGACGGGATCGAGTGCCACTCACTACACTCAAATCTATCATTCCTCACTAAGTGTAAATTACTGACTATACATTTGTCCTGCTATCAGGTTATTTTTGACTTGCTATCTAGTTGAATAGTCTCTTGCTATCAAGAGATTCACTTCTACTCATAAAGCACATCATCGCTGTAATACCTCCTTTGCTCGAGCGTTCCTTCGGGACGGCGGGTACTGCCGTAGAGGGATTGTGTTGCACGGGTTGTTCGTCGTTTGTTAGACCGAAACCTCTGAGCCGTTGCTCATGTTGGGCGTTCGACTTCATACTCAACGTGACGCTTTCTCTCGCCAGGTCAGAGTACTTCAGCCATTCGACAAAGGTTAGTCTTTATGATATGGAGTAGAGTGAAATGTAATTCATTAGATGTCCCTTCAATGATTGTTCCCATGATAAACGTTGATGAGACAAATGAAATGATTCTCATCTTCCCTTTTCAATGATTGAAATCTACTAACACACTACCGTATAATCGGCCACTATGGGGCAAGACATGATAGAGCCTTCAATGTGCTTTGCCCTGGGCAGTCTTTAGACTGGCGAATACTATCATTAAGTTGAATCTGCTATCAGTCAGCTTGAACGTTGCAAATGAAGTTCGGTGTAATACTTCCTTTCGACGGGCGTTCCTGTAAAGGGCGGCGGTGAAACCCGTAGCTATGTATACCGCAAGGGACATTCGGCAATGGTCAATCTTGTTAAACCTCTCTGCGTCATGTTTGCAAGTGATTGCCTCTGTCTCAACGTAGTATGCATTCGCGCCAGGGCGACATTTAGCCAACTGTCGAAGGTTGCCTAAAACTTTCCATTGCATACGTTATGAGAACCATGAGTTCTACCTGTCTCTATCAATGAGACGAATTGATGAATGGAATGAAATGGGAGGACACTCACGCGCCACACGCAACATAACACACTTCTCTCTTCCGTAGTCTAACAAGCTCTTTACACATGGATCGCAGTCGATTGCTATCCCTGTATCAGAAGTGTAAGCTATCTTAATTTTATTTGACACTATTTCATCTATCATCATCGTCCATATGAAATGTTTTTAGATTTACAAGTTAGACTAAGCGTTCTACTATTTGTAAATGAAAGATATAGTTTCACCAGTTTACAAGTTAAAAAATAAAGTTTCAATGGTGTATACGTTAGAAATAAAGTTTTAGCTGTTTGTATATCAAAATAAAGTTTCAATGGTGTATACGTTAGAAATAAAGTTTTAGCTGTTTGTATATCAAAATAAAGTTTCAAGAGTTTACAAGTTAGAAATAACGTTTCAATAGTGTATGCGTTAGAAATAAAGTTTTAGCTGTTTGTATATCAAAATAAAGTTTCAAGAGTTTACAAGTTAGAAATAAAGTTTCAATAGTGTGTATGTTAGAAATTAAGGTATAACTGTTTGTAAAAATAAGATCGGAAGATTTACTAGTTTACAAGTTTGACTAAGTGTAAATTAAAATAAAATTATAACTGTTCACGAGTTAAAGCGTTGATGCAACGATGAACAATTAATAAGCTGAAAAGTTTTAGATTCACTTTAACATTACCATATGTTTACAGATAGAAATGTATCACAGCAAAGCTACTTCATGAGTTAGTTTGCCAGGAGTGTATCATCTCAAACTTTTACTCCGTCGTTGAAATTTCATGACGACTTTTTGCTAAACGAAAGTTAACACCAGAGGAGCGTAGGGGTGGGTGGTATAAAATACGCCTACAGCACTGAGAGAGTTGGAGTGCATGAGCTATGTACATTCTTTTGACGATGAGAGGAGCGATTCAGCCGATGGCGTAGGTAGTTTCCCAGAGCATGGAGGACATTGTTTAGGTGACTCTAAGGGCGTATGTCGAGCTACCTTCAGTGATAGGCTTCCAACTCATGATGAATGATGATATGCTTACGACCTACATTCAACCATTGGTGTATGCCCACACCCTCCCCCACAACGAGCTTGTCTGCCACATTGTATTCATGAGTGTGGCTCAAAGTAGGAAATTGATTGATGAGACTTTGCTGAAATATCCAAGGCGCGTATTCAAGCATGGTCGCCTACTGTTGGAGTATTATTATCAATGGCGCGACGACACACATTTGCCCACCCGTGTTTTACCACACCTATCAACGGAAGAATACAATAGAGCTTTAGTCGAGACGGTGAAAGGAGACGATGAGCGCTAGCGGGCGAATGAAGCATCGGTGAGAGTGGGAATCAACTTGATTCTATTCTCCAATGAGGATTGTTGTCTAATGAGAATCAAGCATTTCTTTATAAATAGAGAGCCTTCCACACTGAGAATCATTCCATCGTTGAATCGTACAAGTGACGGACGCACATTCTCTCTCTCTCTACATCCCTGTTATATTATCCAACATGAGTGAGGTTCCAGAGTGTGAGGTTCCAGAGTGTGAGGTACGTTATCCAATACGTCATTGGAAAGGTAAATTTTGGCAATATCACCGTACCATTCCATTATTTCATGGAGACAAGATAATTTCAGAGACGAAGAACTGTGTAGTGATATCACGCCGTAAGATAGAATTGGAAAATGAAATAATTCCAACGTATATTGACACATTCTATTTTGAAGTAACACCGACATATCAGCATCCAATTACAACAACGGTGGAGAAACCGAAAGACTGTCTTTATTTTGAACGTGATTACATTCCAATGTATGAAGGAGATGTAGTTATATCATGGAATCCTACAGAAACATGTATTCGACGTTCTCCAGGTAGAAAGCGTGAAGATGGAGGAGGTTTGGCACGGGCTATGTATATAGTATATCAACATACTCCAGAAGTGTATAAACGACCGAAATTGACACGACGATTTCGTTTGGATATTGAGAAGAAGGTGTGGGTTCAGATTCTTCATACTGATACATTGACTGACATTGAATGGACGGGTGGACAAACGAGGTGATTTCAGGGTCCCCTGAAGGGGACCCATGAAGGGATCGGGTCCTTTGAGAGATGTATATAAGAGTGGATGAAATGAGTGTCACAATCATAATCATGGTAGAAACAAGAGAAGAGTTGAGAGTAAGGCAGCGTGAGGAGATGAAGACCATCAAACAAATGATTGAAAGATATAAGAGGAGAGCCTATAAATCGAAGAATCCAGAGAAGATCAGAGAGTGTGAGGACACATGCGACTTTGTGCTGAAAGCGACGATAGTGAGTCATCAACGACAATCAAATTATTGGAGAGATGGATTGTGGAAGGGACCCGATAGAGGACCCGATACCTTTTAGAGGACCTGATACCTTTTAGAGGACCCGATCCACTAAAAACTGTATATAAATGACTTTTGAAATCATTTACTTCATATTTTGACTTGAGCTAGTGAACATGCCCGACGTAACGATGATCCAACCTTTACGGATTCACATTCCCGAAGTGTTAGTGCCAGAGAGCGACGACACACATTTACCCACCCGTGTTTTACCACACCTATCAACGGAAGAATACAATAGAGCTTTAGTCGAGACGGTGAAAGGAGACGATGAGCGCTAGCGGGCGAATGAAGCATCGGTGAGAGTGGGAATCAACTTGATGTTATTATCCAATGAGGATCATCATCCAATGAGAATCAAGCATTTCTTTATAAATAGCGAGCCTTCCACAGTGAGAATCATTCCATCGTTGAATCACACGAGTGACGGACGCACATTTTCTCTCTCTCTCTAGTTCCCTATTCTATTATCCAACTAAAATGGTAAGTCGCTACTTCCCTCCCTCTCCTCCCTTGAACGTAAACTTAATACAATCTTTTTTCATTTTCAGGCATCTACTCCATCTGCTGCACTAGTAGGACAAAATGGCGGTCAAACGTTACAAGGTTCGCTACGGTCAGATCATCTACAACTGAGGCCAGTGGAAGAAACATCCAAGGTACATAATCCTACACCGCTACAGCGTAAATTTAAACAAGCCTTGCGTTATGATGATCACAGCGTAGTACTCCAAACGGGAATGCTCCCTTCCACGGATGTCAAGATAATGCACAATCAGTATGGGGACTACATACTGATCCCCGTGAGTCCGTATATTCGCCACCAACTTGATATTATTGAGGAGTACGTGACATTAAATATGGACATTCCTACTCCTCTTGCTCAAGAGTGGAAGGCGAGAGATGACAAGGATACTCCCTATAGAAAGATTTGGGATGGTAATCACATTTGCCTACCGGTATCACATTGGTGTACTTACTATAAGAAGGAGGGAGATCATTCAATACCCATCAGATGTGATGAGCTCGGAGAAGGTACTTGGGATATCCTTTTCAAAGTGAATGGGCTATATTATGGTCGACACAAGGATAATAAAATAGCCTCTCTCTCCATGCATATGGAATCCATCCTATATATTCCAAAACCACCCAACGTGGACGACATAATTGATCAAATCCTTAACAGCAGTGGTACGAAGCGCAAGTCGGAGAAGAATGCTACATCAAAACGCAAATCAAAGAAGGAGAATTACTAGTCCTTTCCTAACTCTACCCTATGACAATTCGCTTATGTGCTTTGAGTGTCGCAGACGTGGTCTTATTAGATACATTTTACTTCTTCGTTGCCATCATATCATTTGTGTATTTTGTCGTGAAAAGCATCGATGTAATTCTTCATTTTGTAATATGTTATAGAACGCTTCCTTAGATGTGTAAATTTCCGTTTTAGGCTTCTATCATCATTTTTATGGATTGTGAGGGTGAACCTGTACAGGAGCTCAGTGCTATTGCTATGAACAATTGGACATATCAGATTGTCAGTGTCTATCATCAACATGCCAACTGCGATCCCAATGTTGATCAATGGGCGAGAAAACACATTCATGGACTTAATCTGAAATATTTGCAAGACTATGGCTTTTCTTGTGAGAGTGCTCTTCTTATTGACTTTAAACGATGGTTAGCTGCTTTCAATGTTATACGCATCTTTTGTAATAATCCTGGTAAGGAGAGGAAAGTATTTCCCAATCTAATCATTGATGATATTTTGCTCCCGCCTTGGGATAGTAGAGTGAATCAACATTATCATGAAGTCACGAAACGTTTTAAGGATTTGTGTGTTCCTATTTTGTCTGTTCGTTGTAGTAGCTACGTTCATAACCAATGCTTCTTTCCTCCTTACCTCAACACTGCCAAAGTCCTGAATGGTTATCATTGCTCTCTGTATGATAGTTACCAGCTGTATCTATTTTATCTCTTTCAAACCATTGATTTATAATGCATGCTTGTTACCATTATTCAATAAATGTTACTATGAGAAGAGTTGTTGTTTTCATGCAATGGATGGGTTAGATAAAGGGTGATCATATCTTTTTCAAAGGACTGTGGAACATTGATTTCCATGATGAGGATTATAACAGTTAGATTTGATGACGAATAAGATTTACTAGTTTGCAAGTTAGACTAAGCGTTCTATTATTTGTAAATGAAAGATATAGTTTCAATAGTTTACACGTTAAAAATAAAGTTTCAATAGTGTGTATGTTAAGAATAAAGTTCTATCTGTTTGTATGTTAGAAATAAAATGAAGGTTCATCAGTTTACAAGTTAAGAATAAAGTTTTATCTGTTTGTATGTTAGAAATAAAACAAAGTTTCAACCGTTAACAAGTTAAAAATAAAGTTTCAGATTAAAATAAAGTTTCAATAGTGTGTATGATGGAAATAAAGTTTAAGCGCTTTGTGCGTTAAAAATAAAGTTTCAACATTGTGTACGTTAAGAATAAAGTTCTATCTGTTTATATGTTAGAAATAAAAATGAAGGTTCATCAGTTTACAAGTTAAGAATAAAGTTTTATCTGTTTGTATGTTAGAAATAAAACAAAGTTTCAACCGTTAACAAGTTAAAAATAAAGTTTCAATAGTTTACAAGTTAAAACTAATGTTTCAATAGTGCGTATGTTAAGAATAAAGTTTTATCTGTTTCTATGTTAGAAATAAAATGAAGCTTCACCAGTTTACAAGTTAAGAATAAAGTTTTATCAGCTTGTATGTCAGAAATGAAATAAAGTTTCACCAGTTTACAAGTTAAAAAATAAAGTTTCAATAGTGTGTACGTTAGAAATAAAGTTTCAATAGTGTGTATGTTAAGAATAAAGCTTTATCTGTTTGTATGTTAGAATTAAAAAACCGGTTTCAACCGTATACAAGTTAAAAATAAAGTTTCAATAGTTAACACGTTAAAAATAAAGTTTCAATAGTGTATATGTTAAGAATAAAGTTCTATCTGCTTCTATGTTAGAAATAAAAATGAAGGTTCACCAGTTTACAAGTTAAGAATAAAGTTTTATCTGTTTGTGTGTTAGACATAAAACAAAGTTTCAACCGTTAACAAGTTAAAAATAAAGTTTCAGATTAAAATAAAGTTTCAATAGTGTGTATGATGGAAATAAAGTTTAAGCGCTTTGTGCGTTAAAAATAAAGTTTCAACATTGTGTACGTTAAGAATAAAGTTCTATCTGTTTATATGTTAGAAATAAAAATGAAGGTTCATCAGTTTACAAGTTAAGAATAAAGTTTTATCTGCTTGTATGTCAGAAATGAAATAAAGTTTCACCAGTTTAAAAGTTAAGAATAAAGTTTCAATAGTGTGTATGATAAGAATATAGTTCTATCTGTTTATATGTTAGAAATAAAATGAAGTTTCGTCAGTTTACAAGTTAAGAATACATTTTATCTGCTTGTATGTTAGAATTAAAACAAAGTTTCAACCGTTTACAGGTTAAAAATAAAGTTTCAATAGCTAACACGTTAAAAATAAAGTTTCAATAGTGTGTATGTTAAGAATAAAGTTCTATCTGTTTGTATGTTAGAAATAAAATGAAGTTTCATCAGTTTACAAGTTAAGAATAAAGTTTTATCTGTTTGTATGTTGGACATAAAACAAAGTTTCAACCGTTAACAAGTTAAAAATAAAGTTTCAATAGTTTACAAGTTAAAACTAACCTTATAATTATCTCCCGTATCCTTTTCAAGACTTGTAAGATAATCGTAAGGACCATGAGGATCATGTTGAGTTAGACAGAGAATCAAAAAGGAACTAATCATAAGAAAAATCATTATCACCCATACACCATCCACCCTTCTACTTAAAACATCATTGTCATATAACACTCCATATATTTTACACAGATTTAGAGTTACATGTAGTGGTGTTAGACCAACTCATATCATGAAGTTTATGCCATGGTTGGCGATTTACAAACACTGTTTTTCCTGTAAAGGATTCACAATTGTCTTTTGAAATATCAAAGTAATATAACACAATCTCCACACAATCTGCTAAAGAGCAGTGATATCCATGTGCCCATCTATAGCGTTGACATTCTGTATTGATTACCCTCTTAGGTTTTTTGTAGAGACAATGAGTTTGTTTAGAACATACCATCTTTGAACATCCAATAGCCATTCCTTCATCCCGCACTTTAACCGCTGCTAAATGACTCGGTGTCTTTGCACGTTGATCCCATTGTTTCAAAATCACATCTATCACATGAAATTTGTTCAAAATCACAGGGTTTAGAAAATTGAAATCTGCTGTTGATGGACCTGCCATCAGAATATCATATACAGGTCCATCAACAGCAGATTTCAATTTTCTAAACCCTGTGATTTTGAACAAATTTCATGTGATAGATGTGATTTTGAAACAATGGGATCAACGTGCAAAGACACCGAGTCATTTAGCAGCGGTTAAAGTGCGGGATGAAGGAATGGCTATTGGATGTTCAAAGATGGTATGTTCTAAACAAACTCATTGTCTCTACAAAAAACCTAAGAGGGTAATCAATACAGAATGTCAACGCTATAGATGGGCACATGGATATCACTGCTCTTTAGCAGATTGTGTGGAGATTGTGTTATATTACTTTGATATTTCAAAAGACAATTGTGAATCCTTTACAGGAAAAACAGTGTTTGTAAATCGCCAACCATGGCATAAACTTCATGATATGAGTTGGTCTAACACCACTACATGTAACTCTAAATCTGTGTAAAATATATGGAGTGTTATATGACAATGATGTTTTAAGTAGAAGGGTGGATGGTGTATGGGTGATAATGATTTTTCTTATGATTAGTTCCTTTTTGATTCTCTGTCTAACTCAACATGATCCTCATGGTCCTTACGATTATCTTACAAGTCTTGAAAAGGATACGGGAGATAATTATAAGGTTAGTTTTAACTTGTAAACTATTGAAACTTTATTTTTAACTTGTTAACGGTTGAAACTTTGTTTTATGTCCAACATACAAACAGATAAAACTTTATTCTTAACTTGTAAACTGATGAAACTTCATTTTATTTCTAACATACAAACAGATAGAACTTTATTCTTAACATACACACTATTGAAACTTTATTTTTAACGTGTTAGCTATTGAAACTTTATTTTTAACCTGTAAACGGTTGAAACTTTGTTTTAATTCTAACATACAAGCAGATAAAATGTATTCTTAACTTGTAAACTGACGAAACTTCATTTTATTTCTAACATATAAACAGATAGAACTATATTCTTATCATACACACTATTGAAACTTTATTCTTAACTTTTAAACTGGTGAAACTTTATTTCATTTCTGACATACAAGCAGATAAAACTTTATTCTTAACTTGTAAACTGATGAACCTTCATTTTTATTTCTAACATATAAACAGATAGAACTTTATTCTTAACGTACACAATGTTGAAACTTTATTTTTAACGCACAAAGCGCTTAAACTTTATTTCCATCATACACACTATTGAAACTTTATTTTAATCTGAAACTTTATTTTTAACTTGTTAACGGTTGAAACTTTGTTTTATGTCTAACACACAAACAGATAAAACTTTATTCTTAACTTGTAAACTGGTGAACCTTCATTTTTATTTCTAACATAGAAGCAGATAGAACTTTATTCTTAACATATACACTATTGAAACTTTATTTTTAACGTGTTAACTATTGAAACTTTATTTTTAACTTGTATACGGTTGAAACCGGTTTTTTAATTCTAACATACAAACAGATAAAGCTTTATTCTTAACATACACACTATTGAAACTTTATTTCTAACGTACACACTATTGAAACTTTATTTTTTAACTTGTAAACTGGTGAAACTTTATTTCATTTCTGACATACAAGCTGATAAAACTTTATTCTTAACTTGTAAACTGGTGAAGCTTCATTTTATTTCTAACATAGAAACAGATAAAACTTTATTCTTAACATACGCACTATTGAAACATTAGTTTTAACTTGTAAACTATTGAAACTTTATTTTTAACTTGTTAACGGTTGAAACTTTGTTTTATTTCTAACATACAAACAGATAAAACTTTATTCTTAACTTGTAAACTGATGAACCTTCATTTTTATTTCTAACATATAAACAGATAGAACTTTATTCTTAACGTACACAATGTTGAAACTTTATTTTTAACGCACAAAGCGCTTAAACTTTATTTCCATCATACACACTATTGAAACTTTATTTTAATCTGAAACTTTATTTTTAACTTGTTAACGGTTGAAACTTTGTTTTATTTCTAACATACAAACAGATAAAACTTTATTCTTAACTTGTAAACTGATGAACCTTCATTTTATTTCTAACATACAAACAGATAGAACTTTATTCTTAACATACACACTATTGAAACTTTATTTTTAACGTGTAAACTATTGAAACTATATCTTTCATTTACAAATAATAGAACGCTTAGTCTAACTTGCAAACTAGTAAATCTTATTCGTCATCAAATCTAACTGTTATAATCCTCATCATGGAAATCAATGTTCCACAGTCCTTTGAAAAAGATATGATCACCCTTTATCTAACCCATCCATTGCATGAAAACAACAACTCTTCTCATAGTAACATTTATTGAATAATGGTAACAAGCATGCATTATAAATCAATGGTTTGAAAGAGATAAAATAGATACAGCTGGTAACTATCATACAGAGAGCAATGATAACCATTCAGGACTTTGGCAGTGTTGAGGTAAGGAGGAAAGAAGCATTGGTTATGAACGTAGCTACTACAACGAACAGACAAAATAGGAACACACAAATCCTTAAAACGTTTCGTGACTTCATGATAATGTTGATTCACTCTACTATCCCAAGGCGGGAGCAAAATATCATCAATGATTAGATTGGGAAATACTTTCCTCTCCTTACCAGGATTATTACAAAAGATGCGTATAACATTGAAAGCAGCTAACCATCGTTTAAAGTCAATAAGAAGAGCACTCTCACAAGAAAAGCCATAGTCTTGCAAATATTTCAGATTAAGTCCATGAATGTGTTTTCTCGCCCATTGATCAACATTGGGATCGCAGTTGGCATGTTGATGATAGACACTGACAATCTGATATGTCCAATTGTTCATAGCAATAGCACTGAGCTCCTGTACAGGTTCACCCTCACAATCCATAAAAATGATGATAGAAGCCTAAAACGGAAATTTACACATCTAAGGAAGCGTTCTATAACATATTACAAAATGAAGAATTACATCGATGCTTTTCACGACAAAATACACAAATGATATGATGGCAACGAAGAAGTAAAATGTATCTAATAAGACCACGTCTGCGACACTCAAAGCACATAAGCGAATTGTCATAGGGTAGAGTTAGGAAAGGACTAGTAATTCTCCTTCTTTGATTTGCGTTTTGATGTAGCATTCTTCTCCGACTTGCGCTTCGTACCACTGCTGTTAAGGATTTGATCAATTATGTCGTCCACGTTGGGTGGTTTTGGAATATATAGGATGGATTCCATATGCATGGAGAGAGAGGCTATTTTATTATCCTTGTGTCGACCATAATATAGCCCATTCACTTTGAAAAGGATATCCCAAGTACCTTCTCCGAGCTCATCACATCTGATGGGTATTGAATGATCTCCCTCCTTCTTATAGTAAGTACACCAATGTGATACCGGTAGGCAAATGTGATTACCATCCCAAATCTTTCTATAGGGAGTATCCTTGTCATCTCTCGCCTTCCACTCTTGAGCAAGAGGAGTAGGAATGTCCATATTTAATGTCACGTACTCCTCAATAATATCAAGTTGGTGGCGAATATACGGACTCACGGGGATCAGTATGTAGTCCCCATACTGATTGTGCATTATCTTGACATCCGTGGAAGGGAGCATTCCCGTTTGGAGTACTACGCTGTGATCATCATAACGCAAGGCTTGTTTAAATTTACGCTGTAGCGGTGTAGGATTATGTACCTTGGATGTTTCTTCCACTGGCCTCAGTTGTAGATGATCTGACCGTAGCGAACCTTGTAACGTTTGACCGCCATTTTGTCCTACTAGTGCAGCAGATGGAGTAGATGCCTGAAAATGAAAAAAGATTGTATTAAGTTTACGTTCAAGGGAGGAGAGGGAGGGAAGTAGCGACTTACCATTTTAGTTGGATAATAGAATAGGGAACTAGAGAGAGAGAGAAAATGTGCGTCCGTCACTCGTGTGATTCAACGATGGAATGATTCTCACTGTGGAAGGCTCGCTATTTATAAAGAAATGCTTGATTCTCATTGGATGATGATCCTCATTGGATAATAACATCAAGTTGATTCCCACTCTCACCGATGCTTCATTCGCCCGCTAGCGCTCATCGTCTCCTTTCACCGTCTCGACTAAAGCTCTATTGTATTCTTCCGTTGATAGGTGTGGTAAAACACGGGTGGGTAAATGTGTGTCGTCGCTCTCTGGCACTAACACTTCGGGAATGTGAATCCGTAAAGGTTGGATCATCGTTACGTCGGGCATGTTCACTAGCTCAAGTCAAAATATGAAGTAAATGATTTCAAAAGTCATTTATATACAGTTTTTAGTGGATCGGGTCCTCTAAAAGGTATCAGGTCCTCTAAAAGGTATCGGGTCCTCTATCGGGTCCCTTCCACAATCCATCTCTCCAATAATTTGATTGTCGTTGATGACTCACTATCGTCGCTTTCAGCACAAAGTCGCATGTGTCCTCACACTCTCTGATCTTCTCTGGATTCTTCGATTTATAGGCTCTCCTCTTATATCTTTCAATCATTTGTTTGATGGTCTTCATCTCCTCACGCTGCCTTACTCTCAACTCTTCTCTTGTTTCTACCATGATTATGATTGTGACACTCATTTCATCCACTCTTATATACATCTCTCAAAGGACCCGATCCCTTCATGGGTCCCCTTCAGGGGACCCTGAAATCACCTCGTTTGTCCACCCGTCCATTCAATGTCAGTCAATGTATCAGTATGAAGAATCTGAACCCACACCTTCTTCTCAATATCCAAACGAAATCGTCGTGTCAATTTCGGTCGTTTATACACTTCTGGAGTATGTTGATATACTATATACATAGCCCGTGCCAAACCTCCTCCATCTTCACGCTTTCTACCTGGAGAACGTCGAATACATGTTTCTGTAGGATTCCATGATATAACTACATCTCCTTCATACATTGGAATGTAATCACGTTCAAAATAAAGACAGTCTTTCGGTTTCTCCACCGTTGTTGTAATTGGATGCTGATATGTCGGTGTTACTTCAAAATAGAATGTGTCAATATACGTTGGAATTATTTCATTTTCCAATTCTATCTTACGGCGTGATATCACTACACAGTTCTTCGTCTCTGAAATTATCTTGTCTCCATGAAATAATGGAATGGTACGGTGATATTGCCAAAATTTACCTTTCCAATGACGTATTGGATAACGTACCTCACACTCTGGAACCTCACACTCTGGAACCTCACTCATGTTGGATAATATAACAGGGATGTAGAGAGAGAGAGAATGTGCGTCCGTCACTTGTACGATTCAACGATGGAATGATTCTCAGTGTGGAAGGCTCTCTATTTATAAAGAAATGCTTGATTCTCATTAGACAACAATCCTCATTGGAGAATAGAATCAAGTTGATTCCCACTCTCACCGATGCTTCATTCGCCCGCTAGCGCTCATCGTCTCCTTTCACCGTCTCGACTAAAGCTCTATTGTATTCTTCCGTTGATAGGTGTGGTAAAACACGGGTGGGCAAATGTGTGTCGTCGCGCCATTGATAATAATACTCCAACAGTAGGCGACCATGCTTGAATACGCGCCTTGGATATTTCAGCAAAGTCTCATCAATCAATTTCCTACTTTGAGCCACACTCATGAATACAATGTGGCAGACAAGCTCGTTGTGGGGGAGGGTGTGGGCATACACCAATGGTTGAATGTAGGTCGTAAGCATATCATCATTCATCATGAGTTGGAAGCCTATCACTGAAGGTAGCTCGACATACGCCCTTAGAGTCACCTAAACAATGTCCTCCATGCTCTGGGAAACTACCTACGCCATCGGCTGAATCGCTCCTCTCATCGTCAAAAGAATGTACATAGCTCATGCACTCCAACTCTCTCAGTGCTGTAGGCGTATTTTATACCACCCACCCCTACGCTCCTCTGGTGTTAACTTTCGTTTAGCAAAAAGTCGTCATGAAATTTCAACGACGGAGTAAAAGTTTGAGATGATACACTCCTGGCAAACTAACTCATGAAGTAGCTTTGCTGTGATACATTTCTATCTGTAAACATATGGTAATGTTAAAGTGAATCTAAAACTTTTCAGCTTATTAATTGTTCATCGTTGCATCAACGCTTTAACTCGTGAACAGTTATAATTTTATTTTAATTTACACTTAGTCAAACTTGTAAACTAGTAAATCTTCCGATCTTATTTTTACAAACAGTTATACCTTAATTTCTAACATACACACTATTGAAACTTTATTTCTAACTTGTAAACTCTTGAAACTTTATTTTGATATACAAACAGCTAAAACTTTATTTCTAACGCATACACTATTGAAACGTTATTTCTAACTTGTAAACTCTTGAAACTTTATTTTGATATACAAACAGCTAAAACTTTATTTCTAACGTATACACCATTGAAACTTTATTTTGATATACAAACAGCTAAAACTTTATTTCTAACGTATACACCATTGAAACTTTATTTTTTAACTTGTAAACTGGTGAAACTATATCTTTCATTTACAAATAGTAGAACGCTTAGTCTAACTTGTAAATCTAAAAACATTTCATATGGACGATGATGATAGATGAAATAGTGTCAAATAAAATTAAGATAGCTTACACTTCTGATACAGGGATAGCAATCGACTGCGATCCATGTGTAAAGAGCTTGTTAGACTACGGAAGAGAGAAGTGTGTTATGTTGCGTGTGGCGCGTGAGTGTCCTCCCATTTCATTCCATTCATCAATTCGTCTCATTGATAGAGACAGGTAGAACTCATGGTTCTCATAACGTATGCAATGGAAAGTTTTAGGCAACCTTCGACAGTTGGCTAAATGTCGCCCTGGCGCGAATGCATACTACGTTGAGACAGAGGCAATCACTTGCAAACATGACGCAGAGAGGTTTAACAAGATTGACCATTGCCGAATGTCCCTTGCGGTATACATAGCTACGGGTTTCACCGCCGCCCTTTACAGGAACGCCCGTCGAAAGGAAGTATTACACCGAACTTCATTTGCAACGTTCAAGCTGACTGATAGCAGATTCAACTTAATGATAGTATTCGCCAGTCTAAAGACTGCCCAGGGCAAAGCACATTGAAGGCTCTATCATGTCTTGCCCCATAGTGGCCGATTATACGGTAGTGTGTTAGTAGATTTCAATCATTGAAAAGGGAAGATGAGAATCATTTCATTTGTCTCATCAACGTTTATCATGGGAACAATCATTGAAGGGACATCTAATGAATTACATTTCACTCTACTCCATATCATAAAGACTAACCTTTGTCGAATGGCTGAAGTACTCTGACCTGGCGAGAGAAAGCGTCACGTTGAGTATGAAGTCGAACGCCCAACATGAGCAACGGCTCAGAGGTTTCGGTCTAACAAACGACGAACAACCCGTGCAACACAATCCCTCTACGGCAGTACCCGCCGTCCCGAAGGAACGCTCGAGCAAAGGAGGTATTACAGCGATGATGTGCTTTATGAGTAGAAGTGAATCTCTTGATAGCAAGAGACTATTCAACTAGATAGCAAGTCAAAAATAACCTGATAGCAGGACAAATGTATAGTCAGTAATTTACACTTAGTGAGGAATGATAGATTTGAGTGTAGTGAGTGGCACTCGATCCCGTCGACAGCCCGAAGGCCTTGTACTGATCACTAGGGAAGTGAGAGATCTTCCCCGATACCCGCTCTTTACAGCTGAAGACATCATTGTCACTGCCCCGAAGTGGTAACAGGAACGCCGAGTCAAAGGTAGTGAACAGTAGCTGGGATCTAACCCCTCAAAGCTGCCTTAGTCTTAGTTGAATTTGAAATCTGATAGCAGATTTGAACTTCGCATACTTGAAAACCTTGAGGAAACATCCCAAGTTGTTGCTTTGATCAGCTTGATAGCAAGCCGTAGAGAGCTTGATTCACCAGCGTTTTGCAATGGAGATGTTTAGAGGCCACCCATGACAAGATAGCTAAGACTCAACCGATTGGCGTTCAAAGTGCTACGTTGAGAGCTGTGTCAAATGCCCAACATGAGACATGAGTTGTCCCAGCGGTTACGGTCTTAAATATGACACATTCCCTTGCCACACTTATCACTACGGCATCGTCCGCCGTCCCGAAGGAGCACCCTGTCAGTGGAATATTACAGCAAAACTCTCCGTGTCTTGCTCGCTTTCAGTGAAAAGCCGCTTATACCATGAGAAGACTGGCTCAGACATCATTAAAAATGCTTTCATTGACTTCAGCAGGGTCGAAAACCCCAGAAAACCTCCAAAACTAGTGAATTTAAAATTTTCAACTTTTTAGCACTACTTATGAAATTTTATAAGTAGTCCATCACTTAGGGCAGGTCAATAGCGACCGAACCTTTTTTGAATCAAGTCAAACGGACTTGTAGAAGCAAAGTTACGAGCCTTTAAAGTTTTGGAGTCTTTTATGGCCTGGAGACGAAGGCCATCTCCTGGCGAACCTCTAAGTCTGACGCCTTAGCTGATATCAGCAATGAAATTTTCTAAGTCGGTTTCTTACAGAAACTTGGAATTTGGAATGTCCGAAGCTATCATCGGAGCTCAGAGAGACGACCTACCTCTGACAGTCGTTCTCCTCTAAATGACAAGTCTCCGTTGGTTCCCAGCTTATATAGTGTGTGGCGATCAGCTGATGACGTAATACCCATCATCCAAACACTAAAAATCCCGTCTAACTCCGGTTCTAGTGCTCCGATTGAGCTGGAAATACACCATTTCCATGTAGAATTTGACGCTGAATCCGAATCTGGCCTCCGTTTTCCCATCCGATGCTTCGTTTTGGCTCTACAGTAGGCAGCCATCGCAAAAATTCTAACTCTGTCGTTTTTCCGAAAAATGTTGAAAATTTTTCTCGTCGATGACTTGAAACTCTCCGATTGACATGAAACTCACCATACAGATAAAGAATTTCACGCTGATTCCAAATCTGAAATCCGTTTTCAAATCCGATGCTTCGTTTTGAAGCTAGAGCCCAAAACGTCCCAAATTCTAACTCTGTCGTTTTTCGCCAATGTCCCAAAATCTTAAATGGCGTCTCACATCTAAACGAAGACAGATAGGAACAAGCCGATTGTTTTACTGAATTTGTCTCACTCTTAGCTTTCAAACGAGCTATCGCACGACAAAATCCGTCCACTGGAAGCCAAAATCGAAGCAAGCTGTCCAGAGGGGGGGGGGGGGGACGTCAGCCGAAAATTTTTTCTCTCCGATTTCGCTGGAAACATCCTTCCTAACCCAAAATTTCACGTAGATTCCGAATCTGGCCTCCGTTTTCCCATCCGATGCTTCGTTTGGGCGCTACACACCAAAACGTCCCAAATTCTAACTCTGTTAAAATTTTGAAGAAAAATTTTTTCTCGCCGATTGACTTGAAACTCACCCTACCGATGCAGAATTTCACGCTGATTCCAAATCTGAAATCCGTTTTCCAATCCGATGCTTCGTTTTGAAGCTAGAGCCCAAAACGTCCCAAATTCTAACTCTGTCGTTTTTCACCAATGTCCCAAAATCTTAAATGGCGTCTCACATCTAAACGAAGACAGATAGGAACAAGCCGATTGTTTCACTGAATTTGTCTCACTCTTAGCTTTCAAACGAGCTATCGCACGACAAAATCCGTCCACTGGAAGCTAAAATCGAAGCAAGCTGTCCAGAGGGGGGGGGGGGACGTCAGTGAAATTTCAAAATTTGATGAAAAATGTTTTGGTGACGGTCCCAGGTCGAAATTCCACACTTTGGAAAATTTTCAAAATTTTACCCATACAAAGTCACTCTGACACTTAGGATTTTTTCAGGTAAGCGAGTTCCGACCTAAAATCTTGTAACCGCTCTAACTTTTGAACGAAGACAGATAGGAACAAGCCGATTCTTTCAGTGAATTTGTCTCACTCTTAGCTTTCAAACGAGCTATCGCACGACAAAATCCGTCCACTGGAAGCTAAAATCGAAGCAAGCTGTCCAGAGGGGGGGGGGGGGGGGACGTCAGCGAAAAATTTTTTATCTCCGATTTCGCTGGAAACATCCTTCCTAACCCAAACGAATCTGGCCTCCGTTTTCTCATCAAACGTCCAAAGACGTCGTTTTTCGAAAAATGTTGAAAATTTTTTCCTTCCGATTGACTTGAAACTCACCATACAGATAGAGAATTTCACGCTGATTCCAAATCTGAAATCCGTTTTCCAATCCGATGCTTCGTTTTGAAGCTACAGCCCAAAACGTCCCAAGTTCTAACTCTGTCGTTTTTCGCCAATGTCCCAAAATCTTAAATGGCGTCTCACATCTAAACGAAGACAGATAGGAACAAGCCGATTCTTTCAGTGAATTTGTCTCACTCTTAGCTTTCAAACGAGCTATCGCACGACAAAATCCGTCCACTGGAAGCCAAAACGTCAGCGAAAAATTTTTTATCTCCGATTTCGCTGGAAACATCCTTCCTAACCCAAAATTTCACGTAGATTCCGAATCTGGCCTCCGTTTTCTCATCCGAGGCTTCGTTTGGGCGCTACACACCAAAACGTCCCAAATTCTAACTCTGTCGTTTTTTCGAAAAATGTTGAAAATTTTTTGTCTCCGATTGACTTGAAACTCACCATACAGATAAAGAATTTCACGCTGATTCCAAATCTGAAATCCGTTTTCCAATCCGATGCTTCGTTTTGAAGCTACAGCCCAAAACGTCCCAAATTCTAACTCTGTTGTTTTTCACCAATGTCCCAAAATCTTAAATGGCGTCTCACATCTAAACGAAGACAGATAGGAACAAGCCGATTGTTTCACTGAATTTGTCTCACTCTTAGCTTTCAAACGAGCTATCGCACGACAAAATCCGTCCACTGGAAGCCAAAATCGAAGCAAGCTCTCCCGAGGGGGGGGGGGGGGACGTCAGCGAAAATTTTTTCTCTCCGATTTCGCTGGAAACATCCTTCCTAACCCAAAATTTCACGTAGATTCCGAATCTGGCCTCCGTTTTCCCATCCGATGCTTCGTTTGGGTGCTACACACCAAAACGTCCCAAATTCTAACTCTGTCGTTTTTTCGATAAATGTTGAAAATTTTTTGTCTCCGATTGACTTGAAACTCACCATACAGATAAAGAATTTCACGCTGATTCCAAATCTGAAATCCGTTTTCAAATCCGATGCTTCGTTTTGAAGCTAGAGCCCAAAACGTCCCAAATTCTAACTCTGTCGTTTTTCGCCAATGTCCCAAAATCTTAAATGGCGTCTCACATCTAAACGAAGACAGATAGGAACAAGCCGATTGTTTCACTGAATTTGTCTCACTCTTAGCTTTCAAACGAGCTATCGCACGACAAAATCCGTCCACTGGAAGCCAAAATCGAAGCAAGCTGTCCAGAGGGGGGGGGGGGGACGTCAGCCGAAAATTTTTTCTCTCCGATTTCGCTGGAAACATCCTTCCTAACCCAAAATTTCACGTAGATTCCGAATCTGGCCTCCGTTTTCTCATCCGAGGCTTCGTTTGGGCCCTACACACCAAAACGTCCCACATTTTAACTCTACCAAATTCTGAAGAAGAAACAGTTTTTCTCGCCGATTGAGCTGGAAATCACATCACAGATGCAGAATTTTACGCTGAATCCGAATCTGGCAGCCATTTCACCATCCACGATAACCTAGACGGTCGCCCACGTCAGCCTAGACGGTCGCCCACGTCAACCTAGACGGTCGCCCACGTCAACCTAGACGGTCGCCCACGTCAACCTGGACGGTCGCCCAAGTCAACCAGGCGGTCCGACCAACTCACTCGAGTCTCACACTCTGTCGTTGCAGAGGGGGGGGGGGGGGAGTCAGCGAACATGTTGTGAACCAACCTGGTCGGCACACCACGACAGACCTCTATCGTTCCAGAGGGGGGGGGGAGGGGGGGGGCGCGCTGTGTTTATTCTGGACCTTTTGTTACTACTG
>CAJQUW010017017.1:0-148642 GCA_907163375.1 Prostheceraeus crozeri | reverse complement strand
AAAGTATAATGCTGGCTTTGAATTACTGATAACTTGCTTCAGTAGTTTGGCTTGACGGTTATGCTATGTTGTCTTGGAGGATGAAGCTATCGGATTCTCCTACGCGGGTTCTTCAATTGAGGACTTATGTCGTTCTGTCGCTCGTCGATAGCTCAGTTGGTAGAGCGTTGGCCTAGAGTGCCAGAGGTCGGTGGTTCAACATCCACCAAGACGCGCAGCTATTTTCCGTCTGTTAAAATTATCATTGCAGCTTTCTTTGAATACTTGTGTGGACTAAGTCCCCGTTTCAAAGTATAATGCTGGCTTTGAATTACTGATAACTTGCTTCAGTAGTTTGGCTTGACGGTTAATGCTATGTTGTCTTGGAGGATGAAGCTATCGGATTCTCCTACGCGGGTTCTTCAATTGAGGACTTATGTCGTTCTGTCGCTCGTCGATAGAATATGCTCAGTTGGTAGAGCGTTGGCCTAGAGTGCCAGAGGTCGGTGGTTCAAATCCACCAAGACGCGCAGCTATTTTCCGTCTGTTAAAATTATCATTGCAGCTTTCTTTGAATACTTGTGTGGACTAAGTCCCCGTTTCAAAGTATAATGCTGGCTTTGAATTACTGATAACTTGCTTCAGTAGTTTGGCTTGACGGTTAATGCTATGTTGTCTTGGAGGATGAAGCTATCGGATTCTCCTACGCGGGTTCTTCAATTGAGGACTTATGTCGTTCTGTCGCTCGTCGATAGCTCAGTTGGTAGAGCGTTGGCCTAGAGTGCCAGAGGTCGGTGGTTCAAATCCACCAAGACGCGCAGCTATTTTCCGTCTGTTAAAATTATCATTGCAGCTTTCTTTGAATACTTGTGTGGACTAAGTCCCCGTTTCAAAGTATAATGCTGGCTTTGAATTACTGATAACTTGCTTCAGTAGTTTGGCTTGACGGTTAATGCTATGTTGTCTTGGAGGATGAAGCTATCGGATTCTCCTACGCGGGTTCTTCAATTGAGGACTTATGTCGTTCTGTCGCTCGTCGATAGCTCAGTTGGTAGAGCGTTGGCCTAGAATGCCAGAGGTCGGTGGTTCAAATCCACCAAGACCTGCGCAGCTATTTTCCGTCTGTTAAAATTATCATTGCAGCTTTCTTTGAATACTTGTGTGGACTAAGTCCCCGTTTCAAAGTATAATGCTGGCTTTGAATTACTGATAACTTGCTTCAGTAGTTTGGCTTGACGGTTAATGCTATGTTGTCTTGGAGGATGAAGCTATCGGATTCTCCTACGCGGGTTCTTCAATTGAGGACTTATGTCGTTCTGTCGCTCGTCGAGAGCTCAGTTGGTAGAGCGTTGGCCTAGAATGCCAGAGGTCGGTGGTTCAAATCCACCAAGACGCGCAGCTATTTTCCGTCTGTTAAAATTATCATTGCAGCTTTCTTTGAATACTTGTGTGGACTAAGTCCCCGTTTCAAAGTATAATGCTGGCTTTGAATTACTGATAACTTGCTTCAGTAGTTTGGCTTGACGGTTAATGCTATGTTGTCTTGGAGGATGAAGCTATCGGATTCTCCTACGCGGTTCTTCAATTGAGGACTTATGTCGTTCTGTCGCTCGTCGATAGCTCAGTTGGTAGAGCGTTGGCCTAGAGTGCCAGAGGTCGGTGGTTCAAATCCACCAAGACGCGCAGCTATTTTCCGTCTGTTAAAATTATCATTGCAGCTTTCTTTGAATACTTGTGTGGACTAAGTCCCCGTTTCAAAGTATAATGCTGGCTTTGAATTACTGATAACTTGCTTCAGTAGTTGGCTTGACGGTTAATGCTATGTTGTCTTGGAGGATGAAGCTATCGGATTCTCCTACGCGGGTTCTTCAATTGAGGACTTATGTCGTTCTGTCGCTCGTCGATAGCTCAGTTGGTAGAGCGTTGGCCTAGAATGCCAGAGGTCGGTGGTTCAAATCCACCAAGACGCGCAGCTATTTTCCGTCTGTTAAAATTATCATTGCAGCTTTCTTTGAATACTTGTGTGGACTAAGTCCCCGTTTCAAAGTATAATGCTGGCTTTGAATTACTGATAACTTGCTTCAGTAGTTTGGCTTGACGGTTAATGCTATGTTGTCTTGGAGGATGAAGCTATCGGATTCTCCTACGCGGGTTCTTCAATTGAGGACTTATGTCGTTCTGTCGCTCGTCGATAGCTCAGTTGGTAGAGCGTTGGCCTAGAGTGCCAGAGGTCGGTGGTTCAAATCCACCAAGACGCGCAGCTATTTTCCGTCTGTTAAAATTATCATTGCAGCTTTCTTTGAATACTTGTGTGGACTAAGTCCCCGTTTCAAAGTATAATGCTGGCTTTGAATTACTGATAACTTGCTTCAGTAGTTTGGCTTGACGGTTAATGCTATGTTGTCTTGGAGATGAAGCTATCGGATTCTCCTACGCGGGTTCTTCAATTGAGGACTTATGTCGTTCTGTCGCTCGTCGATAGCTCAGTTGGTAGAGCGTTGGCCTAGAATGCCAGAGGTCGGTGGTTCAAATCCACCAAGACGCGCAGCTATTTTCCGTCTGTTAAAATTATCATTGCAGCTTTCTTTGAATACTTGTGTGGACTAAGTCCCCGTTTCAAAGTATAATGCTGGCTTTGAATTACTGATAACTTGCTTCAGTAGTTTGGCTTGACGGTTAATGCTATGTTGTCTTGGAGGATGAAGCTATCGGATTCTCCTACGCGGGTTCTTCAATTGAGGACTTATGTCGTTCTGTCGCTCGTCGATAGCTCAGTTGGTAGAGCGTTGGCCTAGAATGCCAGAGGTCGGTGGTTCAAATCCACCAAGACGCGCAGCTATTTTCCGTCTGTTAAAATTATCATTGCAGCTTTCTTTGAATACTTGTGTGGACTAAGTCCCCGTTTCAAAGTATAATGCTGGCTTTGAATTACTGATAACTTGCTTCAGTAGTTTGGCTTGACGGTTAATGCTATGTTGTCTTGGAGGATGAAGCTATCGGATTCTCCTACGCGGGTTCTTCAATTGAGGACTTATGTCGTTCTGTCGCTCGTCGATAGCTCAGTTGGTAGAGCGTTGGCCTAGAATGCCAGAGGTCGGTGGTTCAAATCCACCAAGACGCGCAGCTATTTTCCGTCTGTTAAAATTATCATTGCAGCTTTCTTTGAATACTTGTGTGGACTAAGTCCCCGTTTCAAAGTATAATGCTGGCTTTGAATTACTGATAACTTGCTTCAGTAGTTTGGCTTGACGGTTAATGCTATGTTGTCTTGGAGGATGAAGCTATCGGATTCTCCTACGCGGTTCTTCAATTGAGGACTTATGTCGTTCTGTCGCTCGTCGATAGCTCAGTTGGTAGAGCGTTGGCCTAGAATGCCAGAGGTCGGTGGTTCAAATCCACCAAGACGCGCAGCTATTTTCCGTCTGTTAAAATTATCATTGCAGCTTTCTTTGAATACTTGTGTGGACTAAGTCCCCGTTTCAAAGTATAATGCTGGCTTTGAATTACTGATAACTTGCTTCAGTAGTTTGGCTTGACGGTTAATGCTATGTTGTCTTGGAGGATGAAGCTATCGGATTCTCCTACGCGGGTTCTTCAATTGAGGACTTATGTCGTTCTGTCGCTCGTCGATAGCTCAGTTGGTAGAGCGTTGGCCTAGAATGCCAGAGGTCGGTGGTTCAAATCCACCAAGACGCGCAGCTATTTTCCGTCTGTTAAATTATCATTGCAGCTTTCTTTGAATACTTGTGTGGACTAAGTCCCCGTTTCAAAGTATAATGCTGGCTTTGAATTACTGATAACTTGCTTCAGTAGTTTGGCTTGACGGTTAATGCTATGTTGTCTTGGAGGATGAAGCTATCGGATTCTCCTACGCGGGTTCTTCAATTGAGGACTTATGTCGTTCTGTCGCTCGTCGATAGCTCAGTTGGTAGAGCGTTGGCCTAGAATGCCAGAGGTCGGTGGTTCAAATCCACCAAGACGCGCAGCTATTTTCCGTCTGTTAAAATTATCATTGCAGCTTTCTTTGAATACTTGTGTGGACTAAGTCCCCGTTTCAAAGTATAATGCTGGCTTTGAATTACTGATAACTTGCTTCAGTAGTTTGGCTTGACGGTTAATGCTATGTTGTCTTGGAGGATGAAGCTATCGGATTCTCCTACGCGGGTTCTTCAATTGAGGACTTATGTCGTTCTGTCGCTCGTCGATAGCTCAGTTGGTAGAGCGTTGGCCTAGAATGCCAGAGGTCGGTGGTTCAAATCCACCAAGACGCGCAGCTATTTTCCGTCTGTTAAAATTATCATTGCAGCTTTCTTTGAATACTTGTGTGGACTAAGTCCCCGTTTCAAAGTATAATGCTGGCTTTGAATTACTGATAACTTGCTTCAGTAGTTTGGCTTGACGGTTAATGCTATGTTGTCTTGGAGGATGAAGCTATCGGATTCTCCTACGCGGGTTCTTCAATTGAGGACTTATGTCGTTCTGTCGCTCGTCGATAGCTCAGTTGGTAGAGCGTTGGCCTAGAATGCCAGAGGTCGGTGGTTCAAATCCACCAAGACGCGCAGCTATTTTCCGTCTGTTAAAATTATCATTGCAGCTTTCTTTGAATACTTGTGTGGACTAAGTCCCCGTTTCAAAGTATAATGCTGGCTTTGAATTACTGATAACTTGCTTCAGTAGTTTGGCTTGACGGTTAATGCTATGTTGTCTTGGAGGATGAAGCTATCGGATTCTCCTACGCGGGTTCTTCAATTGAGGACTTATGTCGTTCTGTCGCTCGTCGATAGCTCAGTTGGTAGAGCGTTGGCCTAGAATGCCAGAGGTCGGTGGTTCAAATCCACCAAGACGCGCAGCTATTTTCCGTCTGTTAAAATTATCATTGCAGCTTTCTTTGAATACTTGTGTGGACTAAGTCCCCGTTTCAAAGTATAATGCTGGCTTTGAATTACTGATAACTTGCTTCAGTAGTTTGGCTTGACGGTTAATGCTATGTTGTCTTGGAGGATGAAGCTATCGGATTCTCCTACGCGGGTTCTTCAATTGAGGACTTATGTCGTTCTGTCGCTCGTCGATAGCTCAGTTGGTAGAGCGTTGGCCTAGAATGCCAGAGGTCGGTGGTTCAAATCCACCAAGACGCGCAGCTATTTTCCGTCTGTTAAAATTATCATTGCAGCTTTCTTTGAATACTTGTGTGGACTAAGTCCCCGTTTCAAAGTATAATGCTGGCTTTGAATTACTGATAACTTGCTTCAGTAGTTTGGCTTGACGGTTAATGCTATGTTGTCTTGGAGGATGAAGCTATCGGATTCTCCTACGCGGGTTCTTCAATTGAGGACTTATGTCGTTCTGTCGCTCGTCGATAGCTCAGTTGGTAGAGCGTTGGCCTAGAATGCCAGAGGTCGGTGGTTCAAATCCACCAAGACGCGCAGCTATTTTTCCGTCTGTTAAAATTATCATTGCAGCTTTCTTTGAATACTTGTGTGGACTAAGTCCCCGTTTCAAAGTATAATGCTGGCTTTGAATTACTGATAACTTGCTTCAGTAGTTTGGCTTGACGGTTAATGCTATGTTGTCTTGGAGGATGAAGCTATCGGATTCTCCTACGCGGGTTCTTCAATTGAGGACTTATGTCGTTCTGTCGCTCGTCGATAGCTCAGTTGGTAGAGCGTTGGCCTAGAATGCCAGAGGTCGGTGGTTCAAATCCACCAAGACGCGCAGCTATTTTCCGTCTGTTAAAATTATCATTGCAGCTTTCTTTGAATACTTGTGTGGACTAAGTCCCCGTTTCAAAGTATAATGCTGGCTTTGAATTACTGATAACTTGCTTCAGTAGTTTGGCTTGACGGTTAATGCTATGTTGTCTTGGAGGATGAAGCTATCGGATTCTCCTACGCGGGTTCTTCAATTGAGGACTTATGTCGTTCTGTCGCTCGTCGATAGCTCAGTTGGTAGAGCGTTGGCCTAGAATGCCAGAGGTCGGTGGTTCAAATCCACCAAGACGCGCAGCTATTTTCCGTCTGTTAAAATTATCATTGCAGCTTTCTTTGAATACTTGTGTGGACTAAGTCCCCGTTTCAAAGTATAATGCTGGCTTTGAATTACTGATAACTTGCTTCAGTAGTTTGGCTTGACGGTTAATGCTATGTTGTCTTGGAGGATGAAGCTATCGGATTCTCCTACGCGGGTTCTTCAATTGAGGACTTATGTCGTTCTGTCGCTCGTCGATAGCTCAGTTGGTAGAGCGTTGGCCTAGAATGCCAGAGGTCGGTGGTTCAAATCCACCAAGACGCGCAGCTATTTTCCGTCTGTTAAAATTATCATTGCAGCTTTCTTTGAATACTTGTGTGGACTAAGTCCCCGTTTCAAAGTATAATGCTGGCTTTGAATTACTGATAACTTGCTTCAGTAGTTTGGCTTGACGGTTAATGCTATGTTGTCTTGGAGGATGAAGCTATCGGATTCTCCTACGCGGGTTCTTCAATTGAGGACTTATGTCGTTCTGTCGCTCGTCGATAGCTCAGTTGGTAGAGCGTTGGCCTAGAATGCCAGAGGTCGGTGGTTCAAATCCACCAAGACGCGCAGCTATTTTCCGTCTGTTAAAATTATCATTGCAGCTTTCTTTGAATACTTGTGTGGACTAAGTCCCCGTTTCAAAGTATAATGCTGGCTTTGAATTACTGATAACTTGCTTCAGTAGTTTGGCTTGACGGTTAATGCTATGTTGTCTTGGAGGATGAAGCTATCGGATTCTCCTACGCGGGTTCTTCAATTGAGGACTTATGTCGTTCTGTCGCTCGTCGATAGCTCAGTTGGTAGAGCGTTGGCCTAGAATGCCAGAGGTCGGTGGTTCAAATCCACCAAGACGCGCAGCTATTTTCCGTCTGTTAAAATTATCATTGCAGCTTTCTTTGAATACTTGTGTGGACTAAGTCCCCGTTTCAAAGTATAATGCTGGCTTTGAATTACTGATAACTTGCTTCAGTAGTTTGGCTTGACGGTTAATGCTATGTTGTCTTGGAGGATGAAGCTATCGGATTCTCCTACGCGGGTTCTTCAATTGAGGACTTATGTCGTTCTGTCGCTCGTCGATAGCTCAGTTGGTAGAGCGTTGGCCTAGAATGCCAGAGGTCGGTGGTTCAAATCCACCAAGACGCGCAGCTATTTTCCGTCTGTTAAAATTATCATTGCAGCTTTCTTTGAATACTTGTGTGGACTAAGTCCCCGTTTCAAAGTATAATGCTGGCTTTGAATTACTGATAACTTGCTTCAGTAGTTTGGCTTGACGGTTAATGCTATGTTGTCTTGGAGGATGAAGCTATCGGATTCTCCTACGCGGGTTCTTCAATTGAGGACTTATGTCGTTCTGTCGCTCGTCGATAGCTCAGTTGGTAGAGCGTTGGCCTAGAATGCCAGAGGTCGGTGGTTCAAATCCACCAAGACGCGCAGCTATTTTCCGTCTGTTAAAATTATCATTGCAGCTTTCTTTGAATACTTGTGTGGACTAAGTCCCCGTTTCAAAGTATAATGCTGGCTTTGAATTACTGATAACTTGCTTCAGTAGTTTGGCTTGACGGTTAATGCTATGTTGTCTTGGAGGATGAAGCTATCGGATTCTCCTACGCGGGTTCTTCAATTGAGGACTTATGTCGTTCTGTCGCTCGTCGATAGCTCAGTTGGTAGAGCGTTGGCCTAGAATGCCAGAGGTCGGTGGTTCAAATCCACCAAGACGCGCAGCTATTTTCCGTCTGTTAAAATTATCATTGCAGCTTTCTTTGAATACTTGTGTGGACTAAGTCCCCGTTTCAAAGTATAATGCTGGCTTTGAATTACTGATAACTTGCTTCAGTAGTTTGGCTTGACGGTTAATGCTATGTTGTCTTGGAGGATGAAGCTATCGGATTCTCCTACGCGGGTTCTTCAATTGAGGACTTATGTCGTTCTGTCGCTCGTCGATAGCTCAGTTGGTAGAGCGTTGGCCTAGAATGCCAGAGGTCGGTGGTTCAAATCCACCAAGACGCGCAGCTATTTTCCGTCTGTTAAAATTATCATTGCAGCTTTCTTTGAATACTTGTGTGGACTAAGTCCCCGTTTCAAAGTATAATGCTGGCTTTGAATTACTGATAACTTGCTTCAGTAGTTTGGCTTGACGGTTAATGCTATGTTGTCTTGGAGGATGAAGCTATCGGATTCTCCTACGCGGGTTCTTCAATTGAGGACTTATGTCGTTCTGTCGCTCGTCGATAGCTCAGTTGGTAGAGCGTTGGCCTAGAATGCCAGAGGTCGGTGGTTTCAAATCCACCAAGACGCGCAGCTATTTTCCGTCTGTTAAAATTATCATTGCAGCTTTCTTTGAATACTTGTGTGGACTAAGTCCCCGTTTCAAAGTATAATGCTGGCTTTGAATTACTGATAACTTGCTTCAGTAGTTTGGCTTGACGGTTAATGCTATGTTGTCTTGGAGGATGAAGCTATCGGATTCTCCTACGCGGGTTCTTCAATTGAGGACTTATGTCGTTCTGTCGCTCGTCGATAGCTCAGTTGGTAGAGCGTTGGCCTAGAATGCCAGAGGTCGGTGGTTCAAATCCACCAAGACGCGCAGCTATTTTCCGTCTGTTAAAATTATCATTGCAGCTTTCTTTGAATACTTGTGTGGACTAAGTCCCCGTTTCAAAGTATAATGCTGGCTTTGAATTACTGATAACTTGCTTCAGTAGTTTGGCTTGACGGTTAATGCTATGTTGTCTTGGAGGATGAAGCTATCGGATTCTCCTACGCGGGTTCTTCAATTGAGGACTTATGTCGTTCTGTCGCTCGTCGATAGCTCAGTTGGTAGAGCGTTGGCCTAGAATGCCAGAGGTCGGTGGTTCAAATCCACCAAGACGCGCAGCTATTTTCCGTCTGTTAAAATTATCATTGCAGCTTTCTTTGAATACTTGTGTGGACTAAGTCCCCGTTTCAAAGTATAATGCTGGCTTTGAATTACTGATAACTTGCTTCAGTAGTTTGGCTTGACGGTTAATGCTATGTTGTCTTGGAGGATGAAGCTATCGGATTCTCCTACGCGGGTTCTTCAATTGAGGACTTATGTCGTTCTGTCGCTCGTCGATAGCTCAGTTGGTAGAGCGTTGGCCTAGAATGCCAGAGGTCGGTGGTTCAAATCCACCAAGACGCGCAGCTATTTTCCGTCTGTTAAAATTATCATTGCAGCTTTCTTTGAATACTTGTGTGGACTAAGTCCCCGTTTCAAAGTATAATGCTGGCTTTGAATTACTGATAACTTGCTTCAGTAGTTTGGCTTGACGGTTAATGCTATGTTGTCTTGGAGGATGAAGCTATCGGATTCTCCTACGCGGGTTCTTCAATTGAGGACTTATGTCGTTCTGTCGCTCGTCGATAGCTCAGTTGGTAGAGCGTTGGCCTAGAATGCCAGAGGTCGGTGGTTCAAATCCACCAAGACGCGCAGCTATTTTCCGTCTGTTAAAATTATCATTGCAGCTTTCTTTGAATACTTGTGTGGACTAAGTCCCCGTTTCAAAGTATAATGCTGGCTTTGAATTACTGATAACTTGCTTCAGTAGTTTGGCTTGACGGTTAATGCTATGTTGTCTTGGAGGATGAAGCTATCGGATTCTCCTACGCGGGTTCTTCAATTGAGGACTTATGTCGTTCTGTCGCTCGTCGATAGCTCAGTTGGTAGAGCGTTGGCCTAGAATGCCAGAGGTCGGTGGTTCAAATCCACCAAGACGCGCAGCTATTTTCCGTCTGTTAAAATTATCATTGCAGCTTTCTTTGAATACTTGTGTGGACTAAGTCCCCGTTTCAAAGTATAATGCTGGCTTTGAATTACTGATAACTTGCTTCAGTAGTTTGGCTTGACGGTTAATGCTATGTTGTCTTGGAGGATGAAGCTATCGGATTCTCCTACGCGGGTTCTTCAATTGAGGACTTATGTCGTTCTGTCGCTCGTCGATAGCTCAGTTGGTAGAGCGTTGGCCTAGAATGCCAGAGGTCGGTGGTTCAAATCCACCAAGACGCGCAGCTATTTTCCGTCTGTTAAAATTATCATTGCAGCTTTCTTTGAATACTTGTGTGACTAAGTCCCCGTTTCAAAGTATAATGCTGGCTTTGAATTACTGATAACTTGCTTCAGTAGTTTGGCTTGACGGTTAATGCTATGTTGTCTTGGAGGATGAAGCTATCGGATTCTCCTACGCGGGTTCTTCAATTGAGGACTTATGTCGTTCTGTCGCTCGTCGATAGCTCAGTTGGTAGAGCGTTGGCCTAGAATGCCAGAGGTCGGTGGTTCAAATCCACCAAGACGCGCAGCTATTTTCCGTCTGTTAAAATTATCATTGCAGCTTTCTTTGAATACTTGTGTGGACTAAGTCCCCGTTTCAAAGTATAATGCTGGCTTTGAATTACTGATAACTTGCTTCAGTAGTTTGGCTTGACGGTTAATGCTATGTTGTCTTGGAGGATGAAGCTATCGGATTCTCCTACGCGGGTTCTTCAATTGAGGACTTATGTCGTTCTGTCGCTCGTCGATAGCTCAGTTGGTAGAGCGTTGGCCTAGAATGCCAGAGGTCGGTGGTTCAAATCCACCAAGACGCGCAGCTATTTTCCGTCTGTTAAAATTATCATTGCAGCTTTCTTTGAATACTTGTGTGGACTAAGTCCCCGTTTCAAAGTATAATGCTGGCTTTGAATTACTGATAACTTGCTTCAGTAGTTTGGCTTGACGGTTAATGCTATGTTGTCTTGGAGGATGAAGCTATCGGATTCTCCTACGCGGGTTCTTCAATTGAGGACTTATGTCGTTCTGTCGCTCGTCGATAGCTCAGTTGGTAGAGCGTTGGCCTAGAATGCCAGAGGTCGGTGGTTCAAATCCACCAAGACGCGCAGCTATTTTCCGTCTGTTAAAATTATCATTGCAGCTTTCTTTGAATACTTGTGTGGACTAAGTCCCCGTTTCAAAGTATAATGCTGGCTTTGAATTACTGATAACTTGCTTCAGTAGTTTGGCTTGACGGTTAATGCTATGTTGTCTTGGAGGATGAAGCTATCGGATTCTCCTACGCGGGTTCTTCAATTGAGGACTTATGTCGTTCTGTCGCTCGTCGATAGCTCAGTTGGTAGAGCGTTGGCCTAGAATGCCAGAGGTCGGTGGTTCAAATCCACCAAGACGCGCAGCTATTTTCCGTCTGTTAAAATTATCATTGCAGCTTTCTTTGAATACTTGTGTGGACTAAGTCCCCGTTTCAAAGTATAATGCTGGCTTTGAATTACTGATAACTTGCTTCAGTAGTTTGGCTTGACGGTTAATGCTATGTTGTCTTGGAGGATGAAGCTATCGGGTTCTTCAATTGAGGACTTATGTCGTTCTGTCGCTCGTCGATAGCTCAGTTGGTAGAGCGTTGGCCTAGAATGCCAGAGGTCGGTGGTTCAAATCCACCAAGACGCGCAGCTATTTTCCGTCTGTTAAAATTATCATTGCAGCTTTCTTTGAATACTTGTGTGGACTAAGTCCCCGTTTCAAAGTATAATGCTGGCTTTGAATTACTGATAACTTGCTTCAGTAGTTTGGCTTGACGGTTAATGCTATGTTGTCTTGGAGGATGAAGCTATCGGATTCTCCTACGCGGGTTCTTCAATTGAGGACTTATGTCGTTCTGTCGCTCGTCGATAGCTCAGTTGGTAGAGCGTTGGCCTAGAATGCCAGAGGTCGGTGGTTCAAATCCACCAAGACGCGCAGCTATTTTCCGTCTGTTAAAATTATCATTGCAGCTTTCTTTGAATACTTGTGTGGACTAAGTCCCCGTTTCAAAGTATAATGCTGGCTTTGAATTACTGATAACTTGCTTCAGTAGTTTGGCTTGACGGTTAATGCTATGTTGTCTTGGAGGATGAAGCTATCGGATTCTCCTACGCGGGTTCTTCAATTGAGGACTTATGTCGTTCTGTCGCTCGTCGATAGCTCAGTTGGTAGAGCGTTGGCCTAGAATGCCAGAGGTCGGTGGTTCAAATCCACCAAGACGCGCAGCTATTTTCCGTCTGTTAAAATTATCATTGCAGCTTTCTTTGAATACTTGTGTGGACTAAGTCCCCGTTTCAAAGTATAATGCTGGCTTTGAATTACTGATAACTTGCTTCAGTAGTTTGGCTTGACGGTTAATGCTATGTTGTCTTGGAGGATGAAGCTATCGGATTCTCCTACGCGGGTTCTTCAATTGAGGACTTATGTCGTTCTGTCGCTCGTCGATAGCTCAGTTGGTAGAGCGTTGGCCTAGAATGCCAGAGGTCGGTGGTTCAAATCCACCAAGACGCGCAGCTATTTTCCGTCTGTTAAAATTATCATTGCAGCTTTCTTTGAATACTTGTGTGGACTAAGTCCCCGTTTCAAAGTATAATGCTGGCTTTGAATTACTGATAACTTGCTTCAGTAGTTTGGCTTGACGGTTAATGCTATGTTGTCTTGGAGGATGAAGCTATCGGATTCTCCTACGCGGGTTCTTCAATTGAGGACTTATGTCGTTCTGTCGCTCGTCGATAGCTCAGTTGGTAGAGCGTTGGCCTAGAATGCCAGAGGTCGGTGGTTCAAATCCACCAAGACGCGCAGCTATTTTCCGTCTGTTAAAATTATCATTGCAGCTTTCTTTGAATACTTGTGTGGACTAAGTCCCCGTTTCAAAGTATAATGCTGGCTTTGAATTACTGATAACTTGCTTCAGTAGTTTGGCTTGACGGTTAATGCTATGTTGTCTTGGAGGATGAAGCTATCGGATTCTCCTACGCGGGTTCTTCAATTGAGGACTTATGTCGTTCTGTCGCTCGTCGATAGCTCAGTTGTGATAGCGTTGGCCTAGAATGCCAGAGGTCGGTGGTTCAAATCCACCAAGACGCGCAGCTATTTTCCGTCTGTTAAAATTATCATTGCAGCTTTCTTTGAATACTTGTGTGGACTAAGTCCCCGTTTCAAAGTATAATGCTGGCTTTGAATTACTGATAACTTGCTTCAGTAGTTTGGCTTGACGGTTAATGCTATGTTGTCTTGGAGGATGAAGCTATCGGATTCTCCTACGCGGGTTCTTCAATTGAGGACTTATGTCGTTCTGTCGCTCGTCGATAGCTCAGTTGGTAGAGCGTTGGCCTAGAATGCCAGAGGTCGGTGGTTCAAATCCACCAAGACGCGCAGCTATTTTCCGTCTGTTAAAATTATCATTGCAGCTTTCTTTGAATACTTGTGTGGACTAAGTCCCCGTTTCAAAGTATAATGCTGGCTTTGAATTACTGATAACTTGCTTCAGTAGTTTGGCTTGACGGTTAATGCTATGTTGTCTTGGAGGATGAAGCTATCGGATTCTCCTACGCGGGTTCTTCAATTGAGGACTTATGTCGTTCTGTCGCTCGTCGATAGCTCAGTTGGTAGAGCGTTGGCCTAGAATGCCAGAGGTCGGTGGTTCAAATCCACCAAGACGCGCAGCTATTTTCCGTCTGTTAAAATTATCATTGCAGCTTTCTTTGAATACTTGTGTGGACTAAGTCCCCGTTTCAAAGTATAATGCTGGCTTTGAATTACTGATAACTTGCTTCAGTAGTTTGGCTTGACGGTTAATGCTATGTTGTCTTGGAGGATGAAGCTATCGGATTCTCCTACGCGGGTTCTTCAATTGAGGACTTATGTCGTTCTGTCGCTCGTCGATAGCTCAGTTGTAGAGCGTTGGCCTAGAATGCCAGAGGTCGGTGGTTCAAATCCACCAAGACGCGCAGCTATTTTCCGTCTGTTAAAATTATCATTGCAGCTTTCTTTGAATACTTGTGTGGACTAAGTCCCCGTTTCAAAGTATAATGCTGGCTTTGAATTACTGATAACTTGCTTCAGTAGTTTGGCTTGACGGTTAATGCTATGTTGTCTTGGAGGATGAAGCTATCGGATTCTCCTACGCGGGTTCTTCAATTGAGGACTTATGTCGTTCTGTCGCTCGTCGATAGCTCAGTTGGTAGAGCGTTGGCCTAGAATGCCAGAGGTCGGTGGTTCAAATCCACCAAGACGCGCAGCTATTTTCCGTCTGTTAAAATTATCATTGCAGCTTTCTTTGAATACTTGTGTGGACTAAGTCCCCGTTTCAAAGTATAATGCTGGCTTTGAATTACTGATAACTTGCTTCAGTAGTTTGGCTTGACGGTTAATGCTATGTTGTCTTGGAGGATGAAGCTATCGGATTCTCCTACGCGGGTTCTTCAATTGAGGACTTATGTCGTTCTGTCGCTCGTCGATAGCTCAGTTGGTAGAGCGTTGGCCTAGAATGCCAGAGGTCGGTGGTTCAAATCCACCAAGACGCGCAGCTATTTTCCGTCTGTTAAAATTATCATTGCAGCTTTCTTTGAATACTTGTGTGGACTAAGTCCCCGTTTCAAAGTATAATGCTGGCTTTGAATTACTGATAACTTGCTTCAGTAGTTTGGCTTGACGGTTAATGCTATGTTGTCTTGGAGGATGAAGCTATCGGATTCTCCTACGCGGGTTCTTCAATTGAGGACTTATGTCGTTCTGTCGCTCGTCGATAGCTCAGTTGGTAGAGCGTTGGCCTAGAATGCCAGAGGTCGGTGGTTCAAATCCACCAAGACGCGCAGCTATTTTCCGTCTGTTAAAATTATCATTGCAGCTTTCTTTGAATACTTGTGTGGACTAAGTCCCCGTTTCAAAGTATAATGCTGGCTTTGAATTACTGATAACTTGCTTCAGTAGTTTGGCTTGACGGTTAATGCTATGTTGTCTTGGAGGATGAAGCTATCGGATTCTCCTACGCGGGTTCTTCAATTGAGGACTTATGTCGTTCTGTCGCTCGTCGATAGCTCAGTTGGTAGAGCGTTGGCCTAGAATGCCAGAGGTCGGTGGTTCAAATCCACCAAGACGCGCAGCTATTTTCCGTCTGTTAAAATTATCATTGCAGCTTTCTTTGAATACTTGTGTGGACTAAGTCCCCGTTTCAAAGTATAATGCTGGCTTTGAATTACTGATAACTTGCTTCAGTAGTTTGGCTTGACGGTTAATGCTATGTTGTCTTGGAGGATGAAGCTATCGGATTCTCCTACGCGGGTTCTTCAATTGAGGACTTATGTCGTTCTGTCGCTCGTCGATAGCTCAGTTGGTAGAGCGTTGGCCTAGAATGCCAGAGGTCGGTGGTTCAAATCCACCAAGACGCGCAGCTATTTTCCGTCTGTTAAAATTATCATTGCAGCTTTCTTTGAATACTTGTGTGGACTAAGTCCCCGTTTCAAAGTATAATGCTGGCTTTGAATTACTGATAACTTGCTTCAGTAGTTTGGCTTGACGGTTAATGCTATGTTGTCTTGGAGGATGAAGCTATCGGATTCTCCTACGCGGGTTCTTCAATTGAGGACTTATGTCGTTCTGTCGCTCGTCGATAGCTCAGTTGGTAGAGCGTTGGCCTAGAATGCCAGAGGTCGGTGGTTCAAATCCACCAAGACGCGCAGCTATTTTCCGTCTGTTAAAATTATCATTGCAGCTTTCTTTGAATACTTGTGTGGACTAAGTCCCCGTTTCAAAGTATAATGCTGGCTTTGAATTACTGATAACTTGCTTCAGTAGTTTGGCTTGACGGTTAATGCTATGTTGTCTTGGAGGATGAAGCTATCGGATTCTCCTACGCGGGTTCTTCAATTGAGGACTTATGTCGTTCTGTCGCTCGTCGATAGCTCAGTTGGTAGAGCGTTGGCCTAGAATGCCAGAGGTCGGTGGTTCAAATCCACCAAGACGCGCAGCTATTTTCCGTCTGTTAAAATTATCATTGCAGCTTTCTTTGAATACTTGTGTGGACTAAGTCCCCGTTTCAAAGTATAATGCTGGCTTTGAATTACTGATAACTTGCTTCAGTAGTTTGGCTTGACGGTTAATGCTATGTTGTCTTGGAGGATGAAGCTATCGGATTCTCCTACGCGGGTTCTTCAATTGAGGACTTATGTCGTTCTGTCGCTCGTCGATAGCTCAGTTGGTAGAGCGTTGGCCTAGAATGCCAGAGGTCGGTGGTTCAAATCCACCAAGACGCGCAGCTATTTTCCGTCTGTTAAAATTATCATTGCAGCTTTCTTTGAATACTTGTGTGGACTAAGTCCCCGTTTCAAAGTATAATGCTGGCTTTGAATTACTGATAACTTGCTTCAGTAGTTTGGCTTGACGGTTAATGCTATGTTGTCTTGGAGGATGAAGCTATCGGATTCTCCTACGCGGGTTCTTCAATTGAGGACTTATGTCGTTCTGTCGCTCGTCGATAGCTCAGTTGGTAGAGCGTTGGCCTAGAATGCCAGAGGTCGGTGGTTCAAATCCACCAAGACGCGCAGCTATTTTCCGTCTGTTAAAATTATCATTGCAGCTTTCTTTGAATACTTGTGTGGACTAAGTCCCCGTTTCAAAGTATAATGCTGGCTTTGAATTACTGATAACTTGCTTCAGTAGTTTGGCTTGACGGTTAATGCTATGTTGTCTTGGAGGATGAAGCTATCGGATTCTCCTACGCGGGTTCTTCAATTGAGGACTTATGTCGTTCTGTCGCTCGTCGATAGCTCAGTTGGTAGAGCGTTGGCCTAGAGTGCCAGAGGTCGGTGGTTCAAATCCACCAAGACGCGCAGCTATTTTCCGTCTGTTAAAATTATCATTGCAGCTTTCTTTGAATACTTGTGTGGACTAAGTCCCCGTTTCAAAGTATAATGCTGGCTTTGAATTACTGATAACTTGCTTCAGTAGTTTGGCTTGACGGTTAATGCTATGTTGTCTTGGAGGATGAAGCTATCGGATTCTCCTACGCGGGTTCTTCAATTGAGGACTTATGTCGTTCTGTCGCTCGTCGATAGCTCAGTTGGTAGAGCGTTGGCCTAGAATGCCAGAGGTCGGTGGTTCAAATCCACCAAGACGCGCAGCTATTTTCCGTCTGTTAAAATTATCATTGCAGCTTTCTTTGAATACTTGTGTGGACTAAGTCCCCGTTTCAAAGTATAATGCTGGCTTTGAATTACTGATAACTTGCTTCAGTAGTTTGGCTTGACGGTTAATGCTATGTTGTCTTGGAGGATGAAGCTATCGGATTCTCCTACGCGGGTTCTTCAATTGAGGACTTATGTCGTTCTGTCGCTCGTCGATAGCTCAGTTGGTAGAGCGTTGGCCTAGAATGCCAGAGGTCGGTGGTTCAAATCCACCAAGACGCGCAGCTATTTTCCGTCTGTTAAAATTATCATTGCAGCTTTCTTTGAATACTTGTGTGGACTAAGTCCCCGTTTCAAAGTATAATGCTGGCTTTGAATTACTGATAACTTGCTTCAGTAGTTTGGCTTGACGGTTAATGCTATGTTGTCTTGGAGGATGAAGCTATCGGATTCTCCTACGCGGGTTCTTCAATTGAGGACTTATGTCGTTCTGTCGCTCGTCGATAGCTCAGTTGGTAGAGCGTTGGCCTAGAGTGCCAGAGGTCGGTGGTTCAAATCCACCAAGACGCGCAGCTATTTTCCGTCTGTTAAAATTATCATTGCAGCTTTCTTGAATACTTGTGTGGACTAAGTCCCCGTTTCAAAGTATAATGCTGGCTTTGAATTACTGATAACTTGCTTCAGTAGTTTGGCTTGACGGTTAATGCTATGTTGTCTTGGAGGATGAAGCTATCGGATTCTCCTACGCGGGTTCTTCAATTGAGGACTTATGTCGTTCTGTCGCTCGTCGATAGCTCAGTTGGTAGAGCGTTGGCCTAGAGTGCCAGAGGTCGGTGGTTCAAATCCACCAAGACGCGCAGCTATTTTCCGTCTGTTAAAATTATCATTGCAGCTTTCTTTGAATACTTGTGTGGACTAAGTCCCCGTTTCAAAGTATAATGCTGGCTTTGAATTACTGATAACTTGCTTCAGTAGTTTGGCTTGACGGTTAATGCTATGTTGTCTTGGAGGATGAAGCTATCGGATTCTCCTACGCGGGTTCTTCAATTGAGGACTTATGTCGTTCTGTCGCTCGTCGATAGCTCAGTTGGTAGAGCGTTGGCCTAGAGTGCCAGAGGTCGGTGGTTCAAATCCACCAAGACGCGCAGCTATTTTCCGTCTGTTAAAATTATCATTGCAGCTTTCTTTGAATACTTGTGTGGACTAAGTCCCCGTTTCAAAGTATAATGCTGGCTTTGAATTACTGATAACTTGCTTCAGTAGTTTGGCTTGACGGTTAATGCTATGTTGTCTTGGAGGATGAAGCTATCGGATTCTCCTACGCGGGTTCTTCAATTGAGGACTTATGTCGTTCTGTCGCTCGTCGATAGCTCAGTTGGTAGAGCGTTGGCCTAGAGTGCCAGAGGTCGGTGGTTCAAATCCACCAAGACGCGCAGCTATTTTCCGTCTGTTAAAATTATCATTGCAGCTTTCTTTGAATACTTGTGTGGACTAAGTCCCCGTTTCAAAGTATAATGCTGGCTTTGAATTACTGATAACTTGCTTCAGTAGTTTGGCTTGACGGTTAATGCTATGTTGTCTTGGAGGATGAAGCTATCGGATTCTCCTACGCGGGTTCTTCAATTGAGGACTTATGTCGTTCTGTCGCTCGTCGATAGCTCAGTTGGTAGAGCGTTGGCCTAGAGTGCCAGAGGTCGGTGGTTCAAATCCACCAAGACGCGCAGCTATTTTCCGTCTGTTAAAATTATCATTGCAGCTTTCTTTGAATACTTGTGTGGACTAAGTCCCCGTTTCAAAGTATAATGCTGGCTTTGAATTACTGATAACTTGCTTCAGTAGTTTGGCTTGACGGTTAATGCTATGTTGTCTTGGAGGATGAAGCTATCGGATTCTCCTACGCGGGTTCTTCAATTGAGGACTTATGTCGTTCTGTCGCTCGTCGATAGCTCAGTTGGTAGAGCGTTGGCCTAGAGTGCCAGAGGTCGGTGGTTCAAATCCACCAAGACGCGCAGCTATTTTCCGTCTGTTAAAATTATCATTGCAGCTTTCTTTGAATACTTGTGTGGACTAAGTCCCCGTTTCAAAGTATAATGCTGGCTTTGAATTACTGATAACTTGCTTCAGTAGTTTGGCTTGACGGTTAATGCTATGTTGTCTTGGAGGATGAAGCTATCGGATTCTCCTACGCGGGTTCTTCAATTGAGGACTTATGTCGTTCTGTCGCTCGTCGATAGCTCAGTTGGTAGAGCGTTGGCCTAGAGTGCCAGAGGTCGGTGGTTCAAATCCACCAAGACGCGCAGCTATTTTCCGTCTGTTAAAATTATCATTGCAGCTTTCTTTGAATACTTGTGTGGACTAAGTCCCCGTTTCAAAGTATAATGCTGGCTTTGAATTACTGATAACTTGCTTCAGTAGTTTGGCTTGACGGTTAATGCTATGTTGTCTTGGAGGATGAAGCTATCGGATTCTCCTACGCGGGTTCTTCAATTGAGGACTTATGTCGTTCTGTCGCTCGTCGATAGCTCAGTTGGTAGAGCGTTGGCCTAGAGTGCCAGAGGTCGGTGGTTCAAATCCACCAAGACGCGCAGCTATTTTCCGTCTGTTAAAATTATCATTGCAGCTTTCTTTGAATACTTGTGTGGACTAAGTCCCCGTTTCAAAGTATAATGCTGGCTTTGAATTACTGATAACTTGATTCAGTAGTTTGGCTTGACGGTTAATGCTATGTTGTCTTGGAGGATGAAGCTATCGGATTCTCCTACGCGGGTTCTTCAATTGAGGACTTATGTCGTTCTGTCGCTCGTCGATAGCTCAGTTGGTAGAGCGTTGGCCTAGAGTGCCAGAGGTCGGTGGTTCAAATCCACCAAGACGCGCAGCTATTTTCCGTCTGTTAAAATTATCATTGCAGCTTTCTTTGAATACTTGTGTGGACTAAGTCCCCGTTTCAAAGTATAATGCTGGCTTTGAATTACTGATAACTTGCTTCAGTAGTTTGGCTTGACGGTTAATGCTATGTTGTCTTGGAGGATGAAGCTATCGGATTCTCCTACGCGGGTTCTTCAATTGAGGACTTATGTCGTTCTGTCGCTCGTCGATAGCTCAGTTGGTAGAGCGTTGGCCTAGAGTGCCAGAGGTCGGTGGTTCAAATCCACCAAGACGCGCAGCTATTTTCCGTCTGTTAAAATTATCATTGCAGCTTTCTTTGAATACTTGTGTGGACTAAGTCCCCGTTTCAAAGTATAATGCTGGCTTTGAATTACTGATAACTTGCTTCAGTAGTTTGGCTTGACGGTTAATGCTATGTTGTCTTGGAGGATGAAGCTATCGGATTCTCCTACGCGGGTTCTTCAATTGAGGACTTATGTCGTTCTGTCGCTCGTCGATAGCTCAGTTGGTAGAGCGTTGGCCTAGAGTGCCAGAGGTCGGTGGTTCAAATCCACCAAGACGCGCAGCTATTTTCCGTCTGTTAAAATTATCATTGCAGCTTTCTTTGAATACTTGTGTGGACTAAGTCCCCGTTTCAAAGTATAATGCTGGCTTTGAATTACTGATAACTTGCTTCAGTAGTTTGGCTTGACGGTTAATGCTATGTTGTCTTGGAGGATGAAGCTATCGGATTCTCCTACGCGGGTTCTTCAATTGAGGACTTATGTCGTTCTGTCGCTCGTCGATAGCTCAGTTGGTAGAGCGTTGGCCTAGAGTGCCAGAGGTCGGTGGTTCAAATCCACCAAGACGCGCAGCTATTTTCCGTCTGTTAAAATTATCATTGCAGCTTTCTTTGAATACTTGTGTGGACTAAGTCCCCGTTTCAAAGTATAATGCTGGCTTTGAATTACTGATAACTTGCTTCAGTAGTTTGGCTTGACGGTTAATGCTATGTTGTCTTGGAGGATGAAGCTATCGGATTCTCCTACGCGGGTTCTTCAATTGAGGACTTATGTCGTTCTGTCGCTCGTCGATAGCTCAGTTGGTAGAGCGTTGGCCTAGAGTGCCAGAGGTCGGTGGTTCAAATCCACCAAGACGCGCAGCTATTTTCCGTCTGTTAAAATTATCATTGCAGCTTTCTTTGAATACTTGTGTGGACTAAGTCCCCGTTTCAAAGTATAATGCTGGCTTTGAATTACTGATAACTTGCTTCAGTAGTTTGGCTTGACGGTTAATGCTATGTTGTCTTGGAGGATGAAGCTATCGGATTCTCCTACGCGGGTTCTTCAATTGAGGACTTATGTCGTTCTGTCGCTCGTCGATAGCTCAGTTGGTAGAGCGTTGGCCTAGAGTGCCAGAGGTCGGTGGTTCAAATCCACCAAGACGCGCAGCTATTTTCCGTCTGTTAAAATTTCCTATTGAATGATAAAGATCACCCATAGGAAAGCCAATCACTTTCGTGGTGTGTGAGCGCGAACAATAATGCTTTCGCACATTTTGTTATTCTCGTTTTGTACATCGCTTTCGTAAGTATCTGTGGTATTACACAGTTTACAGTGTACTCAGGAAAAATGTGCAAATGCTCAATAATGTATACAATAGCCTGCTGACTTATCGCGATAACCGCTGTTTTAGGTCGCTGTTACACAGAATAAGGCGTCATCCATCCTCCATCTTCCCTGTCACTTGGCTCTTTGCACATTCTTCATAAGGAGTGATGAGACGATTTTCAGGTGTCGTCTTCCGTCTTCCATCGTCCATCTTCCATCTTCCACAGTCACACTAGGGAAATCCATTTCCGATTCAGTCAGCGCTATTTTTTACTATTTACCGTTGCTATGACTACTGTCTTCATCCTCGTCCTCGTTCGACATTGTGAACAAAGACTGTTTTCTGATTGCCTCTCTTCTCAAATGATAGCTTCCTAAATCCTCCCTCAGACGTCACTTCACGTTGTTACATTTGTTGAACAGTCTTGCGGCTGATGCTTGACGGCTTATGGAAATGAACTTCATCAGCCGCATAATTTCATGCCTTATGACTTTTCCTGTGTGACAGCGTAGCGGACGATGGAAGATGACTTATGGCTGATGACTTTGTCTGTGTGATAGGTTGTGTTCTTTTCTATATGCAATTAAAGGGAAATCCTAAATGGAAGATGGAAGACGGAAGACGGCCTATTATGTGTGACAGCGGCCCAGGGATGCGGAGTCCTATCAATTTGATTGTACTCCGACTCCGGGGGTTGATAGGACTCCGGATTTTGATAGGACTGCGACTGCGACTCCGGGTAGCCAATATATGAAGCCTAGTTTTTTGAAAAACAAACCGGTAACCTACATCATAGATCATTATAGGCTTACCTGAACCTATTTTTAGTAATCATTGCTGCATCAATTATCAATCATTATCGATGAAAGTTTATCAAATGTCGCTTTCAGTTGAATGCATACGACTCGGCTCCTCGCATCTTGTTGATGTGTGCTTCACATGGGTTTTCTTCAGTCTCTACCAGGCAGGCAAATCCCCCATCTTTCTCCAAAAAATATGAGTACACTTTCGATTTTAATATGCGCTTTAGAGGAACCATCACATACACGATTAACGTGAGGGCAAGAGGTAATGTTCTCAAACAAACTAGTATTTCACTTTTGTTTCTGATGTGACCATTGGCGCGTAGGAGTGATTGAGGCTAGGAAGGCTTGTCTTCTCTACTAAATCACCGAGTGAAAAGACAATCATTTTTTCACTATCACGGTTCATTCCCTCAACTACTACGAGCTTTGCATGCACTGCTGTCTTGACTGTACTTTTGTTTGATGAAGAAAGTTGACATCAAGACAGTGACAGCTATGCACGAGAATAGATAATTTGTTTGTATTATATTTCGGGTCTAATGATAGGCCGGAGTCCGGAGTCCCATCATTTGATAGGACTCCGACTCCACATCCCTGCAGCGTCCTAAGTCATCTACAGACATCCATTTTTATCATCTTGTTGCGTACATGTAATACGCACGTGTGTCATCTAATGAAAAATATTTCAAATCATTACCATCTTAAGCTCCGTATATAAAATTCCGATGTGATGGTTGAGACCATGTTGTAAATTTTATACTTGCATTTTGAAATTTGTGATTGACCAAAACTGGTTAGTCTGTAAAAGTTAGCTTAGTCTTCGTAAGGACTATAAACAAAATAGTGAGATTTTTGGGTAAATTCATGAGATAGCTAAGTCTAGAAATCACAAAGCTAGTTGCCAGAAACTGCCAGAAATTGATGTAATCCTTCATTTTGGTAGTGTCAAAAATGGCATGCTGTTGCTAACAAGTTGTATTTTGTACTGATTTCACATACATAGATGAATTCCGTGATATCTCTATTAAACCCCTCTCTCTGTTAGGCGTCTCTATCACAACAATGCGGTAAAACAGCCGCCTCTCCATTTGTTAGTTTGTTTATCCATTGTCTCTTTATTTATTATGGTGATTTGCATGAGAAATAAGCGCCTATAATTAGCATCCGTCCTAAAAATTACATCGATACGCGCCTCGGGGTCGCCGTAAAATGATATCAATATTGAGCTGAGTTCGGAAATTGATTTGATCATCTGATTTTAATGTGCCTAGGAAGTTGGAAATCAGATCATCATCCTCTGAACACGTTTACAATTAATGGTTAAGGAAAATGAATAAAAAAAACTAATAAAACCTGGGAAATAAGAGATGGAAGTCGACCGCCGGCCCTATCGGCTGTGGCCGGATGCGGACTGTATTTCAGGCCAGCATAGGCCGGCTTTTATCATTTCAAGTAATGAGGAAATTTCTCACCAAGCAAGAGATTTCTTTGATTGAAAAATGTCTTGAAAAATGACATGAAAAAATGATTGAAAAATGAAAAACCGGCAACCTATTCATGTAGTTCAGACCCTACTTTATCTATAATGTAGCTCGCAGAATCCTACATTCTAACCTGCATCAATTTTGGAAACATTGTGTATTCCGCAGCCTATTCATTGTAAAATTATTCCAGATCTTGAATAATTTCACCAGATGGGATAGTTTATGTAAAACGTGGAGCTCGGAGATGCAATATACATGCACTCGTATATAATGGATTTCAATGATTTCAATGAGACTACTACCCGAACATTTGACAGTAGATCGTGGACATGCCAACGGCACGCGATGAATTTTGATTGATGTTGCACAAAGATACTCAGTGAAATAAAAAAATTGATGTCGAGTTTGGCGGCCTCATTGCACCAGACTCTTAAACGTCAGCTCAATGTCATCAATGTAAATTCAAAAGATCTGAATTTAAACCGTAGTGGAGAGAGTTCTCAATAATATCGCAAATCAATGGCATTCCCTCACAGATATTCGAAAAAAAATATTAAAATACATTTCAAACACGAAGTTTGTCCATTAAAATCAAGGGGATGAATATTCTAAGCGAAGGAATATTTTAGAACATTGCAGGATATTTTAATTTTTGCCATCACATTGAGCTTCCCTTCAAAAGATGCGCCGATGATATGGACCGTGATGATCATGTCCATCGGAATCTGAGGCTCTAAGTGTCTGATAACAGGTAAACACTTTTGCGAGCACTTGCAAGTGATTCTTATCATGTTTAACTCGTGCGTCTCTATCACAGTTCTATTCCAATTCTTCTAAACCAGATGAAGACAGAGCTTATAAAGAAATGCAACAAAAAATGGTAAAAAATTACAATGACCATATTATTAATTACTGAAAATATAATTGCTTCAAAATCATGATAGAATACAGTCCTTGAAAACTTCAAAATATCAGATACGGCCACAAGCAGTCTCTCTCTGATTTTGCATTGTTGTTAGATGTCAAAAATATTTCGGACGGACCGGGAATGGTATGCTAGGATGCATTTAAACAAAAGCTGCAAAGGCAGGGTTCGCACCATGAGATTCCGAGATTCTGAGGTCACTGAATTGAAATTTCGTGGCCTAAAATGGTCTACCATGAACTTGAATTATCTAATTTTCCATGGATCGGTTATTTTGCGACATAGCCGCATTTTCCGTAATAATAATTAAATCATATTTTCATCCACTATCTAAACATATGTCTTTATATATTTTGAAAATGATTATTCCGATGTCAGAATTTGTTACAAGTTGCAGATCATTTACTTTCAGAATTGACGTTTTCATGTTACCTCAGTAAGACTCACTTTTCGACTGAGAAGTTTATTTGAAAATCAACATGGTCAATTTCAATGTAAACATGTAGGAACAATTAAACATCGTGGCACGGTACGGAATGTTTGAATATTTGAACACGGATTGATCAAACAGAACATAGTATTGACTGCTTGAAACCCTATCATACACAAACCAATCACGACCTCACTTGAAAGTTTGATATTTGACAAAACAAACCTGAAAATAGTAATTCAACATTGAAAATCAAAGATTGCCGCTTTCATTCGAAGAAGAAATTGAGTTCGAGATGTCTCAGATTGGGGTGTCTCAAAAATTTTGCATTAAACAGGAAGATGGCAATTATAAAATCTTAACGACTATCAAAATCATGAGTCTGCTGTTCAGATCAATTACAGGACAGTCAGTCTAGACAAATGGAAAAAGCTAAATTATTTTACGAAGACGTCCATGTGAGTTGATATTTTATAAAGACTGAGCCTTTTTGAGAAGAAAAAAGCATGGTGAAAATGTCGCTTGTTTGACAGACATCGGGTGATATTACCTTAGATACATTACACAGTCATGTACTTAGCAGCATCTTTGAAGTGATAAACTAAATGAATAAAACCTTGTCATCCGTCGAATCATGCACACGTATTTAGACACCCAAAATAAGAACACCAATGGACCTAACGCTTTTTGAGAGAATGCATTCTGTGCATCTGAACGCATTAGTTATATAGATTTGTGAAATGATATACCACAATGTCTCTCAACAATTTAATATTTTTTCTCTACAATTTATCACTTTTGTCTCAAAGTCTGTATAAAGAATAATCGTGAGTCAGATGTTATTAGCAATTGTGAGACATCTAGAAAAGTCAAATAATATTGTTTATTTATCCTATACAATAACAGGATATATTGCAGTAGCGCGTCAACTGAGCAAGCCAATTGGAATAACGCACTCTTTAGGCAGCCGTGAAAAATCGATAAATACAGTGCGTCATCCTAGTGGTGGATAACTGACGCTGACTGAATCGCCCGCTCGCAATTTTCAGTGATGTATCGCTATCATTTTCACGCATAGCTATGTCAGCGTAGCCTCATATGAAGGCACAGTCATTATCTGAAGATGCTTTCTATGCCAATCATATTGAAGAAATAGCTCTTCGACCCCGAGACAGCGTAATCGCATTAATAAACCAAATAAGAGACAGTGGAAGGCGTCTTTGGATCAAATCCGCCTTTGATTAAGTGTTTTATACCAAAAGTGATATTTATTTCGCATTAACTTCGCGGACTAAACTGCTGTGCATTGGGAAACTGGCAGATGATTATCATATTTTCTGAGTTTCCAGATACAAATATATCAGAAAAGTTAAGGATCATAGACATTTTCGAGGGTGTTTTTCGACAAGCCATCTTCTTGATAACTAGTTCCTTTACAGGCCCATGCACAGACCTCGCTGCATCAGTTTACAGATGCCCTCCAACGGTCTCACAGGAATATTTACAAACGTTGAGGCCTTAATCAGTATCGACTTGAACAAAATATTAAAGACCCTGCAGCCATAACGCACTACGTCCTAAGTTGGCGTCAAAGCAAAGAAGGCTCGTTGTTCACCAAACAAATAGACCATAAAATCAATATCAAAGCTACAACTGTAAACATGTCTGACGTTCTGAATCATCATCGGACTGAGTTTGGCTCAGAAAATCACAAAAGGACCGAGCTTCTGACTGCAGTGATTGATTGCCAGCAACAATCCGAGATGTAAAAACGAGCGAATGAAATTATGTTCGCTTAACTACTATCATTACACAGACTTGAAAGGTGGCCGGGTAACTCTTGAGCAGACTCTGCCTTGACCGAGATTGGGCCTTTAAATTGATATTTCACGTCACTTAATTGGTATACGATCTCTCTTGCAAAAAATAAGCTATTTATCAAATGCTAGAAAGTCAATGCCATCTTTGAGATCAATTTAAGCTATTATCTGTCGTATGATGACTGCACGCAAAGTTCAATACTCAACATCCATTGATCACAAAGAAGTAACTTATGAAAAGGAAATTTATTTGGTTCCATTATGATTTTTTGGTTGAGAGTAGATTTTTTTGGCCATAGAGTAGGTATATTAGGTAGAGTGGTAACTCCGCATTTATTAAATCCCCAATGTGTATACACTTGACTTTATTAAATAAACTCGAGGGGGATATAGTTGGTAATTGTTACCAAATGTGAGATATGCAAATTTTTGAAGTTTTGTAAGGAATTGCCACTGAATTGAGTGATCGTGATCGTAATTCAGAATGAATGATGGTATTTTACAGATTCTCAGTGTCATGACAGCCTCGGAGATTTAATGTTTGTTAAATTAGCAATTTCATGGGTTCCAACTACTTTCATGCTCAACCTCAAGAGTATTTTCTTAAGCGTGATCATATCACAGGCAACCTGCCACTGGCACAGCAAAATCACATAATCAAAGACAACGACTTCATTTAACTTTGAAAGCTGTAAATGGTTCCACATCACTATTCAGATTCAAGAAATGAAACATGAATTTAGCGAATCATAAAATCATGCCGGTGAAAATTGAGTTAAAAACTTGAAATTTCAGCTGAGAAAGCACAATATAAGATCTCGACTTTTTCATGAAGACTTTCATTATAATACAATTCATGAAATTCCCTTGATAATCAGTTTGATTTCCGCTTCGTTAGGATGCTTATTAGCATATAGTCATTCCTTTTGATATCCAACTTTTTTCACACTACTTATGAAGTGGTCGTCATCTCGGTAGTATATAAATGGGCAAATTATAACTTTTTTCAAAAGTGCTCAAATAATTTTTTGGACCACGGGAACGTAATCTCCGCAAAAAACTGATTCTCTTGATACAAAAATTTTAACAGTATACAGATAGTTTTATGAGTCGACACTCTACCTATATATCCCTACTCCATGGTTGAGGCTGCTCCTTTTTTGGCCTATTAGTCTTGATGCAATACTTGTCACATTGACACAAGATTGTTGGGCGCTAATATGCTATTCTTTACAATGCTTGCACAGCATTTGTGTACCTCTGTTATCTTTCCGTCGTTGTATTGTGTTCGTTACTTCCTATCTTCGTATCTCTTGTTGTCAGCGTCATATGCACTTCCTTTCATCATTCGCATTCAACTTCATATGTTATTTCTTGCATGAAACAATTTCCTTTGTCGTTGCTCATTCATTTATTTTGTCAAATGGATTTAACTTTTAAATATTTATATGTAGCTGCAATGCTAAAATTCTCACCATATACATTATATGAGTTAAATGAGACGGAAACAAGCCAAATGCTTTATAAAATCGACAGTATATTTCTACCAAAAATACAATTCTCAAAATGGAAAAATATCTTAAATAATATGTTATGATAATGAAATGAGTATCCCGAACACTTAAGCAAGGTGACAAATTTAGCAAGCCTTCTTTTCTTCAACCTTTGGCGTGTATCGTACCTCCACATCGCTAAAGTCAAGTTTTCCAGTGACAAATGTTCCAGGATCGTCAGGATTGTCTGACAAAAAATATTGAATGGACAGTGTCTTGAATAATTCGGCGGTAAGAGCAACACCACCATCCTGCAATGAAAGGATGGCATTGATGTATTTTCATTAACAATCAGGTCAAATGGTGTTCAGGGGTAAACGTAGCTAAGAGAAAACCTGTTAATCGCGGCAGATATACGTAAAACTGAACAATGTCGCGATAAAAATGGAATATGCGGCCAATTTGGTGGGGCCCATAATTTTTCGCGGCAAAAATTGAATATTTATCTTATCATAATACTGCCAATTCCGTGATATTCCGCTCCGTAAGATACATGTATTATTGTCAATATTTCATTGGTATTACTACCGGCATAATATTGATTATTTAGAGGAGCTTTATCTCGATGTTGACATCTAACTAAGCTGCCTCGAAATTAGTAGGCTACATTGTGTTACTGAGCCACGTCATGTCTTACCAATGAATAATACATATACCTCCTGCTTATTCATATACCTAAAGATGTCGCTGATTAACGTTTACATACAGTCGGTATTGAGTTTCATAGCAGATGGCATAATACATAACATAGCGGATGACAAAGTAACTCATGATCCAATCCAAAATCAGACTCGACGCAAACCTGCAATAGACGTTTAAATAATACTTTATAAAAATGCGGGAAATGCTATAGATACCACACAGTAGCTGTCACAGCAAGCCCACGTTTCTACATCTTCATCTTCCAGCCTGCTTTTCAGACAGTGGAGGTGTTCTATTTTTGACATATTTTTTGTACAACCGATGCATGCCCATGCAGGTCTCAGATGATGTGAAAAAGTTCAGGTCTCTGAGGTCAATGACATTTCTAAGCTTTGAAAGAAGCAGAATTTTCCAATTGACCATTAATCTATTATTTTTATTCCAATGACAGCTGAATGCACCCACAGCTGTCTACTAGGCCAACCAAGCTTGTAAGTAATAACACGGCTTTTAATCAAGAAGATTACACCATCTTTATCTCAGATAGAAATCTCAAATCAAGACACAGCAGCCTACATGGAGTCAATTACAAAAGACTTTCTCTTCCCCCTCAAAAATGATGATCAAGTAAGATTAGCGCACCAAAATTGCACATAGAATGGTCAGTTGATCATTATCATGCATTTACTGAATGTGCAAAAGTAGGTCTGCTATGCTTCATCTGCAGACTTATTATGTTCATATTTTGGTTCCTGTCAGATTTTTCTGCGAGAAATTACGATAACCGTGAATATGTTTAGAATACATTGATAAACTGCTGGTACCTTCCCACTGTCAACAGCTGGAAGCCGCCATATCTAGGTACCACCGTCATAACAACCCATGTCCGCGACGTACTATTGATTTCGATGTGCATGTCCTTTCTAGTTCTTCATTATTCTAGTGACGGATTTCTGTGATTATCTATAGTCCTAAATGCTGATTATCTGCAGAATTGGGTCGATCGCAAATAATTTCAAAGTCAGAAGTCATTGTAATTGAAGATTTTTCCGTAAAGTGACTTGTAACTGTAATTTAAATCAATGTCGGGTACAACTGAAAACTCAATTAAAGGCACAGAGTATTTCACTATCTTTCAGACAGGTCGTAAGTGAGCTTCACTTGACAAATAGCAATGAAGCAGCTGAGAGTGGTGGGGGACATCAATCCATACTTCTTCCATGCGATCAACCGCATACATAGCCTCATAGTTGAAAATGTGCACTCGACAGAGATGAGTGAAGTGAAAAGTTAGCACGCACGAAGGCGTCACTACTGTTACATGTAAATAGATACTTCATAATAATTTTCATTTTGAAATTGGTTGAAAATTTTGTAGTAAGTGTACTTTAATTGATAAAAGAGAAAAGCAAACATTATTGCAGTTTAATTGAAGAAATCGGTGAAATTTTCCCAGGCCCAGGTTGAGTGCATAATACTTACTTCAGTCATTCGATTAAACGCGATTTTGGCATCCTTTTCGCGAATACTAAAATCTTCCATGACGTATGCGTATTCGTCAATCTCGACTTTTCCGTCCTCTGTAGTTTGGATAAAAAGAAAGTCAGTGACATTGTCAGTATAGATCAATTAACATACGTTTGAAATGATAGCATAACAACAAATCAAACTTTCCTAAAATTATCAATCAGTGATAGTAATATTATTAATCTCAGCAAATAACAAGGAATGGAGCACAGTTGAGAATTTCCTACGCGAGTACAGACACCCAGGTCTCTCACAAACTTTGGTCGAACTCCAAGGACTCATGCCAAAAGTTTAAAGGTTTGGGGTTTGGGGATCGATTTCTATGCATATGAAGGAAATTATAGGCATTAGCTACGACGCAATTTCTTAAAGATAACCTTAAATAATTTCTAGTATGCCTAATATTAAGGAAATTCGTACACTGTAAACCGCTGACTGACAATTGACAGACATTTATCCTACAAAATCTATTTGTTGGTCTTTGTTAGTTCTTTTAGGATGATTGTCACTGAGCATCTACAATATCTGACAAAAAGCGACAAAATGAATAGCAATGAATTATAGCTTAAATTTTATCAAAAATGTAGATGATTAATTAAATTATGTCACAATAAAAAAATTATTGTAAATTAAGTGTAAAAGTCAGCTATTAAGCACATTTTCTGATGCTGATGTGAATATGGTTTGTTTAAATGTTATACAGTCACAGTGACGTCCTTAATTGGTATTGGTGGTGATTCTAATTAATTGAACTCTTCCGTGGACGACTTTCTAGACGGCATAATATGTCGCACTGAAGGTGAGGAACTTTGAGGCTACAGATTGACGTAATACTGTACCTGCAGCTATGACCGAGGGGCCACACGACTCAACCTGCAGATGAGTGTCCGCCAAATCTGAGCCGTCTGTACTCTGCCGCTTGCATTCAACCTGTGAGATGAATGGAGTTAAGATTATCTCCGATGATCTCAAGAATGCAATCAACAGGAAGAAGATGATCACTTGTAGTACCAGAAACTTCACGAACTATTTGTCCATTGAGCGTGATAGCATCACCTTCAACTATCATTCCGTTTGATTCCCCACCATCTTTCAATGTCACTGGCAGTCAACCACTGTACTTTTCTGAGGACCTTCTTCGACCTGTACATCAGTATTTGCTTCTATTGAGCCTCAAAGAAGCGTTCGGAATTCGACGCTCGCAGCAAATGTGTCAAATTAGTTAGCAGCATCACAATGGTTGGAAGCATTGGTTAGTTTCGTAGCGACCCGACCTCTATGAAGAGAGTCAGAGGTGAGATCATTCCCTGTCGGCAATGTTTTTCGTTTTTTGTTGTCTTTTACTGTATATAACCCGCCTTTTCTACGATTTTCATCTGTGTTCAAATGTCTTTGTCGCTTGTTCGCATTGTGTACATAACTGTGAATGTCCACGAATGTTGGAATTTGGACTAAACATCGTACGAATTTTTGGAATTCGTATTGGATGTAAAGTGATTTATCACTACCATTGAGTGGATGTTGTCATATTTATAGGCCTTCCTTGGTGGTGAATACTCCCCAATTGACAAATCGTTTGTCAATGCTCGCTAAGGCAAATGTCAATAAAGTACAATATATTCAATTGCCATCTTCACTTAATTCTCTAATTACTTGGATGTCATCGCTTCATCAATTTTACCTTCTTTTCGTGTTACTGCTTCACAAATCTCATCAAATTCTGCCATGATATGTTGAATTCCATCCACTTTGACGATATTTTCCTCCCCCAATCGCTACGAAGATGCAAGTATTACATTTTCTATGAGTAGCCATTTTGTGATAAATAGTACTCTACCGAAAAATGCATCTCAGATCACTTAACTTCCATATTCAGAAAAGAATCTCGAAACGAGAGGATGCATTAAGAAGCCCTAATTTCATGTTCATCGCCACCACAGAAACGCCCTGAAAACATTGAAACACCAGTGACTCTGTCAAATGAAGAAGAAAGATGAGTGGATAATAATTGCATAATCACTTCGGAGTGCACAATCGCTTTGTAGATCACTGCATAAAGAGTTTCAAAGCTTTGATCTAAGAGTTCTTTTGGTCCCATAAACAAAAGGCCTACGCATGTATTAAATTTATATTGGAAACCTAATCTGAGTTAGAATTATGTCTTGCGTAAATGTGTATATTTAGTAACGAGCATGTGACATATGGACACTTGATATGTCGATTGAAAGCTGATGTGACGTTGACCTTTCATTCTTAAAATACTATAAAAATTCATTAAAAAAAAACAAATTTCACACGCAATTTGCGAGTGCTCTAGGCATTGTATAAGGTTGGGAGTGGTGCCATTAGAATCGCAATGATCTCCTCTTTCTTTTGGTTATGGTTCTATTGGTTTCACTTTTGAATTTAGGAATTTATTTTGCTGCGCAATTTTGTCTCAAAAGATACGGGTCGAAATGTCCTCAAAACTACACAAAGTGCATGAAGGGGTTCTTGAATAAGGGTCAGAATATCTTTTGCTCACCTATCAGCTCCAAGTAGTGGCATGTGTCAACAGAAGTAATTTCATGTCGATTGAAGGAGATAAGCATTTTGTTGACTATCTATTCATTATTAAATTATTTTCAAAATTAAAGGTCTTTTAAATAAATTTAAAAAATGAAATTTGCGAGCGTTCGAAACATTGTATAAGGTTGGGATTGGTGTCATTAGAATCTCATTGGTCTCCTCTTTCTTTTGATTATGCATTTTTTTCCGCTATGGGATCGCAATGTTGTCCTAAAAGGTGTGGGTCGAGATGTCCTCAAAAGGACACAGTGTGCATGAAAGGGTTAATAAAGCCATAAATTTTACATCGTATTGTGGTAGGGTATCATGCTGCCCAGTGTATATTCTACATATCGAATTTGTATACATCAAATAGAATTTAGATGAATTGTCATTGGTAAGGATATGGATATATATATATATATATAGCTTGTGAAATAAAGAGCAAGGTATCATACAATTTTGCATATTTAATACGTGAGTCAATATATGAGTTGTGAGTAATTGAATGAATGAACATATTATGGAGACATTCATTCTGAGGATACGTTGAAATACTGCACTGTACTTTCTATCAATATTGCAATACTTTGGTTGCAATTAGCTGATAATGACTATCACCGTCACATTGTGCTATTTGTTTCTTCGTTCATCATAACCAGCTAAGTAGAAGATAGTTATGAACGCACCAACACAAAAAATACTTCTAACTATCCCTTTTATAAGAAAGTATGCAACTTGAAATTTTTCAAAACTTCTGACCCAAGTTCTTGGTTATTGGGTAGCCCTAACGAAGGTCACCTTAACAAAGGGACCACCCTTGGCTTTGATTTAGCAAGTTCCGTATTTATTATTGACTAAATCTTGAACAGGATGTCTTACTTGTTCGATCCAGAAGACTGAATTTGTATTCTATGTACTTCTCCAACCAAATCGGAACCTCAAAGCTGTATTCATCGCCAGCTTTTTCTGCAGCCGCTTTGTCTGAGGCAATGTGTTGAAGAAGAAGATCCCACATAGAACACTGAAATGAGATACACTAATAAAGATATTACAATATGATTATAATGTCGGGAATTTACATGCAAGCTTTGCTGTGGGACAAGAACGTAAACCGACGCTGACTCATCGGCAATTTATTTTCCTTTGATAAAGACTTAAATTTATTGTTCTAGACAATAGATTGTCATTCAAAAAGCAGAAAGTAATGCAGCTAGAAAAAGAATGGTCTTGACCACACGCGTTAGAATTGTCTGGTCAATATAGCGCATCAAACTTAGGGTACGGCCACATGACGAGTTTTTGAGCTGTGCTGTAGAGCTGCGCTGTGAAAATGTTTGTATGTGCTTCAATCGGAGCTCCAGCTGCACTGTGGCAGCTTGTCACAGCTAGCTTCGAGCTTTGGTAATTCCTCTCTCAATTATTACAGCTCAAAGCTAGAGCTATGAGATGATCTATTTTTAGAACTAGCGTAGTAAACCAACAATTCTGACGAGTGGCGAGTGGTAATCAAGCTGCACGGGTCATTATGTGGCCGCGTAACTCTCACAGCTCAAAGCTTGACAAAGCTATGCGTCGCTGCCAGCTTTAAAGCGCGGCTCGTCATGTGGCCTTACCCTAATGCTTAATGCTCAGGCAGTTGCCGCTAATTAGAAACACTTCAATGTCCGGCGATGGGAGGGCGGACGACTTTTCCTTCGTATCCTTCATTCAGGGTGGGTAAAAAACATGTTTAATTGAAAAAATGTTTAAAACCATTTTCTAAGAAAATATGCTTTTTATAAATATTGTCTTTTACTGCGCTTGTATTCGGTTGAAACAATTTATGCTCATCAGTTATACCGCTAAATAAATAGATTCAGCATTTATGATGAAAAAATTATATCTATCAAAGTTCGATGAAATGTTTTTCGAGAGATGTTTCGGGTGCATTCTTGCATGATTCTTAACCGGAGGCCATGCGGCTCCCTGAGGAGGAATTCAACATGCCAGGGGTGGAATGAGGTTCGAAGGAGTATTTTGAATGAGCAAGATCTGTTGATTTTCTCCTAGAATTGTGACTGCAGTTACAGCACAAGTAAATAGCCTACTAATTGAAATTGGTTTACAATAGACGGCGGTAGAAGATTTGGTAATTAAGTAGAGCAATCAATTCAACATCAGAGTGCGCGTCGACTAGAGATTGAAAATCACGAACTTGACACCTCGAATTCAGGAATTGTGTGGTAAGCGGTTCTATGCAGTCATCGTCTTTGGCCATTACATATAGCTTCTTTGTTGCAATATTTCTTAATAACACTTCTTAAATGCACGTGCTTGCATACTTCCTGATTAGTTACCCGAAAAGTCTATATTTAAAAATATTTGTTGCCACTATTTTTGACTGATTTTTAAAATTTTATGAATATGGATCCCTACTAGTTTAGAAGGAGAAACTAAGCATACTTTCAACGTCTAAGTAGAAATCTGAGAAAGAAGGCTAAGAACCACTGTTAAAGCATTGAATAAGTTGCACTAATAATCACTTCAGCCGTGGTCCACCACCCTGCTTTCATTGTGGACATCTTAAAACTAATTCGCCCGACTGACGTGACGATTTTGCGACTTTTGTTTTAGCGCATGTTGAAACTTTCCACCAAACATCGTTGAATTTAGCCCACCGGTAGACCAAATTCGTGACCTATTTGGGAAAATATTCTCATCTATGGCCTGAATTTTGTCACTTTCTGCAAAAACTTCTGACATTCTGACAACTTTCAATCATTTTCATAATTTTTGAATAAAATGAAATGGTGTATTAATACCAGCATGTAAAAATCACTTGATGATCATCCATGCACATCGATTAATAGATAGATCGACATGTCGATTTTATGTCATACACATCGATACAGCATTGGAAATTCAAATACTGAGTAAATACTTCAAATTAAAACGTTTAATAATGACACATTTAATTCATTATTCTGTATTTTCATAGTTATTTTAATATCTTAGGTATCCTTCTTCTTAATAATCACACTTGAAGTCACTTAGAAGACCATTTCACAGATACAGTGGAATGGTTAGTTTCCACATTTCATATTCGCATATCAGAGCTGCATTTCATCCACAAAGTAGTTGCATAAACATCCTTTTGTTCTCACAAGCAGCTTGTCAGTGCATTCAACCTTTTGGTGTCGTGCAGTAGATTGGGCAAAAAAATTCTGTTTTTGATAACTAAGACAAGAACAGGTAAAGTAATTTACATGCACAGAGCTGGTATATAAGGTAGACCATCAACTCAGTATTAATTAAATCCCCAATGTGTATGCAGTTTCGATTTTATTAGATGAACTCGAGTAGAGACCCAGCACCAAAAGTTAGAAAATCAAATGTTTGCAGTTTTGAAGGAATTGCCACGGAATTGATTGATTATGATAGCAATGCAGAAGAAAGAACACTATTTCACAAATCCTCCGTGTCATGACAACCTTGGAGAGGTAATGTTTGTTAAATTAGCAGTTCCATGGGTTACTGTTGCTTTAATGCTCATCCTTGTTAATATGAGTATTTTCTTACTCGTGATCATATGACAAACTATCTGCCACTGAAAGAGCAATGTATTATAATCAAAAACAATTCTCATAATCATGTAACTTAAAAAGATGTAAATAGGTCCACATATTGCATTCAGATTCAAGAAATCAAGCACGAATGTAATGAACTACAAAATTATGCCGATGAAAATTGAATTAAAACCTTGCAAATTATTATTTGCAAAAATTTAGCTTCTTTGGAAGTGATCAAATCTTTTTTTAGACCGCAGGAACGCTATCTCCGCAAGAAACTGAATCTTTTGATAAAAATGTAAAAAAATTTCGCTGTACGCGGACATTTTTTGAGTCTACACTCTACCTATCATATACCTACTTACTCTATGGTTACCTGTGATTTCAAGAATCTCCATTTGAGATGTATTCAGCGACGACTGACTACTGGTACCTAGTGCAATCAAACATGCTCTCACCATTCCTCCTCTAGTACGTTTTCATGCTTTCATGCAATAACTGATCAAAGCACATCGTTTATCACAAGCTTCTGTCATCAATTTCTGACCTATAAATCAAAGCTGGAATTCAAGTCTGAATTGCTGTATAGTAGTGAGAGAGATGACCAAGTTGGTAAAATTGATGCAACCATTGGAACGATCATATACTCTAACGATTGAATCAAAGGAACATCAAAGTCAGGGTGTGCTCCAGGAGGGTGAAAGTGGGCCCAGCGTATGCACCCCTAGGGACGGCGATGCGCTGCAAAGCGCTGTATGCATAACAACTAACTCTCGCCACATTGGGGTCTTTTTCCGAACGCGCTACTCTCCCAAACTATTATACCAATTTTGCCAAACCACACATCAATCGAAAGGGCATTGAAAGGAAGGGGATTCAGGAAAGCAGCATTGTTTTTATTTTTAAGGTCATACCTGGACTGACATGAAGGCCAAAGGCAAAAAAACCAATTTTTGACAAATTTCCATTAGATGACTATTTGAAATGGAATATGACAACAAAAACAAGTACACCATACACCAATCGAAGGATATGGTCAAGGTGGCTGATAAAATGATGATCATCAACCGCTATGAGATTACTTCATTGTGTTAGATGAGGTCAAAGGTCAGATAACTCAAACTTTTATTCAACTCAAAAAGCACTAAAATCGCAAATTCTGGTATTTAGTTTCTGCAGGTGAAGAAACAACTCAATTCGATGAAGTTCTGTAGCATTCTGTTTTGCTTTTTTGTTGTATTGTATTTTGCATTCTGCACGTTTTTACCAGACACTGAGGATGCGACTGCGTCGCGAAACGTATGTCTCCTGTATATACTTTTAACATTAAACTTTTACGGATAAACCACAGGGAGTGCATTTTTTCTTTTTTCTTTCAACTTATGATGGTGTTTTATCGAGAGACTGAGGTTAAAAGATTCCGAAAATCTTCAATAATTGCTGATTAGATGCAGAACTAAAAAGTACAAGAAAGTAAAAGATCATATTTGAAATAAATTTGAATTTTAAATTTCCATAATTAATTATATTAAATTAAATTAATTAAATTATATTTAATTCTAGAATTAAATTTTCTAATTCAAAGATTTTGCATCTGTATATTGATAGGAAGAATCCTTTATGTAATCTCAACTTATTCCATCAAGAATTGATGCCGCAATGTAAATACACCGAAATCAGCCAAAATACGCGGAAAGTATGCTATCAGAAATCAGGTGGTCATAGAATGTTATGGTCAAAATTGACACTGAAATGAATATTTCATAAATTTGTGTTGCTTTTACATACGCTTTTTCTTCGCGATTTGCACCACGGTGCATATTTTAATTGCAATCCCATCGAAGCGATTGAACAATTAATTATGCTGTCAAAATTGCTAATTTGTGTCCATCCTTTGTCTCGCACATCTCAATATCAGTCGCAAAAGACCCAATACTATTATCTATGCTCGCATTTCAAACAACTGATGTATATTCCATTTCATGGTTTTCGTTGCAATTTGAATTCGTGTAATGCATGTATAAGTCTTCTATGCCTGTCGATGGTCCAATGAAGACGACCGACATTAATTGCAAAATATAAAAATAAAACAAAAGTGATATGCAGTTTCAATGTTGGTTCTTTCCAAACTATCAAATTATATCAATACATAATCAAAGCACTCGTAGAATTATTTGTTTACAATGGGCTTGCTGTGCTACAGCTTCACAGAGCTTCATCTTAAGAGATGTGGAAGTAGATTCGATATGTACTAGTGCCTCATATCGCAAATTGTTTAACAATTAATTCTATCTTTCTATTATTAGTAAGATGTAATCGATGGTTAATTAGCATGTCATATTATTTGAGTAGAGTTCCCCCCCTATACCTTTGTTGGCTGTAGTTGCTCGAAAAGAATGATCTAAGCCTTGCATTCAATATGCTACGTTTAATAATATTGTCTTAATTTGCACACATTTTCTATTCTATGAGCTGGTCAATCGGTTTGCACTGGTGGGCCCATTATTTGATGTTCATCACTTGCATGGCATCTGTAAGAAATTTGAAAATTGGATAATATACAACGTCTGCGTTCTTTGCCAAGTACGTAAGATGAAGCGATTACTAAATTCCCAGTTTTGTTTTATATTAGCTGTCGGACTGAACACTTCAACAAACCTTAGGGCTGCGAAGATGCCTTAACAAAATTATGTGAATTTGCCACATTTGAACACATTTTATTGATAATAAATTGCTCCGACCGTTTGATGGTGCAAGCATGAGCCCTTCCCCCCGTTTCTCCTCTTCTGTGGTGGGTCCGAAGGGCCCAAACAGAAAAAATATACATAAATTCTGACATCGAATGTCTTCAAGTCATGAACTCATGTGTGCCTTTGCTCATGAAGCTGAACACATTTCGATTTAACAAGCCTCCTAACGTCAGAAAGCACAACATTTTGACCAGTTTTAGCCACAATATCGCATGCTTTGCCGATTATGGGCATGATAGTAATATAAACACATGATAGGCATTGACTGAAGGACATAAAAAACGATGGCTCTTACTCAGAGAAAACATAGAGATTCTCATTAATGCCGAAATGCTCAACATGTTTTCCATTGGATTTTCGTGTGGCTTTCTTTGATCCTGTTTGACAAGAAGAGAAGACGGGTTGAATTCAGCAGACGGGGATATTCGCAACGGTCATGAGGTGTAAATCATTTTGTGAAAGTGTCATTTTCGGTCTCGTTCTTTGAAAAACGCAAGTGCAAGTGAATTGACACACGCTTGGCTGTGACTTCTTGCACATTTGCTATGTGACAATCAAAGATAAATTGTTTAAACGTATATCCGACCTAAATAATTGCTGATTTTGCCAGGTATCATTTCTACTCCATCTGATGTATGCCGAAATTGTTCGCGACGACAACTGACGAAATTCATCATAGACGCCAGCTCGGCGTCAATACAATTTTGATATGCACAAGCTGTTGATAGTGAAAAGCACAGATTTCTTGTTACATATTATGAAGTATCGCATTATTTTTGTCTATACCTTACCCATTCTTCTTCACTGATTTCCTCATCCCCGTCTTCATTCGCCGTTTTCTGCAGTTTATCCCAAATCGTCTCGAACAATTGCTCCATATCCTTGTATTGTGGATCTCCCTCTTTCCAGCCACTCATTTTGCAGATTTTCTAAAAAGAAACATGAGTGTTTAATCATTCGTTGCGAAAAGCTTTCGTACTTTATGAGACAGTTCACATTCATACAGGCAGACAACAATCGAGCCGATAAATTTGCGTGATTGCAACTAAAACCACAACTTTGTCTATGACGCTTTGAAAAAGCACTAAATAGTGGATAGAATTGTTAGAATATCAAAATAAACGTTGTGTAAGGCCAAAATGCTGAATTCATTGTTGTCTTTTCAAGTATAGCGGAGAACTTCAAGCACTAGTGATACACAATAGAAAAATCCACACGTCGTTTTTAGATCACACAAAGATGCTTTCTGATGATTATAATCAAAAAGTGTATTCAGCATCCTCCCCCTTCATTGTCACCACTATTTTTTTGTCGACGAAGCATGAAGAGGGAGGCCATAGAGTAAGTATATTAGGTAAAGTGGTAACTTCGCATTTATTAAATCACCAGTGTGTACGCACTTTTGATTTTATTAAATGAACTCGAGGCGAATATAATTGGGTATTGTTGCCAAATGTGAGATATGCAAATTTTTGAAGTTTTGAAGAAATTACCACGGATTTGAATGATCATAACAGTAATGCAGAAGTATATTTCCGCTTAGTTAGGATGCTTATTGGCAAATGTTCACTCCTGTTGATATCCATCTTGTTTCATACTACATATAGGGGGGCGTCATCTCGGTAGTATACAAGTTTGCAAAATTTTGACTTTTTAAAACTGCATGCTCAAATATTTTTTTGGATCACGGGAACGTAATCTCAACAAAAGCTGAATTTTTTCATACAAAAATTTTCACTGTATACAGATACTTTTTTGAGTCGACACTCTACCTGTATATCCCTACTCTATGGGGGAGACTCAAAATCTTCGAAAATAACATGTGAAATTAGGACGAGCCTATAAAATTGAAAATTCACACTTTTAAGTGGTGGTAACGGTTCAACTGCAACGTGGAAATCTCATTAAGCAATGACGGAAATGACGCCAGTACTTCAAATGCTCTTTCACGTATGGATATTCATTTCGTGCTTTTGACTTGATCTTGTCGCCATTGATGGAATTTTTAAATGCGAATACGCAGTTTGGATTCCATTCTTTTATGCACAAAATCATCATAATTCGCTTAACAATCTGTGCCCGAGATTTTTTGCTTTTCGAAAAATTGTGATAATTTGCGCAAATTGTTTATTATAAATGTGATAGGAGTCAGTCTCTGACCTCTCAATTTGGTGCATATTTACGCGTGCCAACTTCCACTATCTCTGATCATTCATTATGGTGGAGAGATCATCAAAAAGCCTCCCATTCATTGTTCACGCCGCTACATATTCAGCGATTCGAAACATTCCGGCGCTGCTTGTGGACGAGTATTTTCCGTTGCCAGACATTTTGATCATCTTGAAAAGAAGTTGATTGTCATCGAATATTGTGAAGATACTGCACTGTCAGAAAAATTCATATCGTAATTTTTGTGAAATCATTTGGACTTAGTTTTATAAACATTATTTGAATATATTCGCTTACTTACCATTATTCGAATCAAATATTCAAAATATCTAAAAAATTGAATATTAGTAACAATAGGAATTTCAACTGCTCGTTCACGCACCGATCTAATGGAGCATGTACACGTGTTCACCAAGTAGCTAACTGAACACTAGACACACATTAGTGCATACACAGACACACGCGTCCATCGTCCCCATTTGGTAGACCCATGAAGTCGGTCAACTAAATTACTTTACCCTGTTGGTAAAATAAGCGATCCGCTAAGTCACAGATATCTGCAAGTTCACATTCGTTGCAGGGGAGTGGAATGTCTATTGTTAACCATTGGAAGCCGCTATCATTTCAGTGCCGTTGTAATGACAACGCATTTCCAGGACGTATCTTACTTCAGTATCAATATCCGTTCGATTCATAACAGAGTGTCGGATTTCTATGGTCACAACGATTCAGCAACTCGAAAAGAGCGTCAACACGCCTCAGAGGCGGCATAGATTATATTTCGGTTTTGCAGAAAAACAATGAATAAAATGAACTTATCACAAAAACTGATGTTTGAATGCTTGAGTCATAGTAATCTGACTTCTCGTGTGTCGTCAATTTCTATGATTGCGCCGTAGTACAAAAATGAAGATTTCTGACCACATCGAAATTTTAAACATTACAGAGGACTGGGAAATAAAAATATATTGATTGATTGTTGGCTTTTAGGAATTTTTATATATTCGAAGATGAAAATTATTCAGATCAAGCGTTGTCCCACATATTAAAGAGCATTTCGAACTCTCTTGCTAATATTTCTTAGTTTTCTCTTCCAATTCATCTGCGTGGTGTCGACAAAATTACCAACGACAAATTGACATTCTAGGAAAATCATTTATTCAAATTTAAGAGAAAGACAATTCCTTCATCAAAGCAATACAATAGGAGAGTACAATTGACAGTGGTTCGCTCTACGGGAAGCTCTTGCTGATTTTGCATTCGACGGATATTGAATTGTTCGACAGTATAAGGAAATTTACATCCTGTATGTCCCTTTTACTGACAAAGAGATAGAAAATAAAGATATTTTAAAACACAGGTTTGATGCCAAACTGTCAGAAACCACTGTGCATTTTCAGACAGTTGTTTAACAAAAACTTCAATAATTATGAATAGAACATCCGATAGGGAGACAGACAGCTTTTAGATGTCTCTTCGTAATTTGCCCTAATTTCTTTTCAACGGATAGCAAGTTTGTCAGTGTCTCTCTTTGGATCTTAATTCGTGAACAGAAATTTGGAGACCGGTTTCTCTGATGTTTTGATTAAATTTTTTTAGACATGAATCAAAGCAACTAAATGAAAACACTTGTGGATATTCCCAAAGATTCTAGGGATCAAAGACTTCGCCGAATAAAGCAATAATTCTGTAGAAGTATTCTCTAAACTTTTAAAAGAAACTTTTTTAAATTGTTCAATGTGATGAAAAGTGCCTTCCAGGCATGAGGATAGTTTCTGCATTCGATATTTCCTATAGACAAGATATGTCATCGAAAGATTGGTACTGAAACTGACATTAAAGATTGTTATGAGTAAGTACACGTACCGCGAATTCAAAATATTTTATTAGTGAATGATAACTCACAATTGACGTCAACCATGTGCCCGAAAGCTGACAAAAGTTGACCAAAATTTGGGGAGGACATGGGGTCTAATGAAAGGTTGACGTCAACTTTTCTGCTAAAAATACAAAAATACTCACCATTACATGCACATTGACTTCTGTATAATTTTCCCTGTAGATGGTTTTATACATATAAATAAAATTCTCGAAGTTATGCAGCAATGCCCGCTTAATCAGGTAGTGAGTGATTTAGTCCAATCGAAATTCTCAATGACTCTTCATACACCGGTTGAAATACTACAATTTGTAAGGTACAGCCCACAGTACCAGCTCAGATGCGCACTAAATAAATTGGATGGTAGATGCTGAATCCTACAACTGGTTATGTAAATTATGACAATAATGCCCCATCGTAATTATTTCAGGAAATAGTCACATGATAAAATTTGACTGTGAAATTGTAAATGCTAGAGAAAATCGCAGTATGTGTGACGTTTCCATTCAAAGACTATGAATCTCTGTGTCAATGTCTTTGTTTCCATTCTTACCGATAGACCGCAAGAAGGAAGTCGAATGCGTGAAACTCACGCTGAATGCGTCAGATTTGTCCATGGATTTGGCACTGTAACAGGCTACCCCAGCGATGGCGCGCAAAAATCCTTTCACACATGCAAATCACAATGATGCACATGTTACGACTGACTTGCCTGAACTCATGACTGCAGCGCACTGATCATCGCCTGTGTCACGATACTTCGTCGTTTCATCGTTTCTATTTTTGTGATCTTGTCTTACTACGGTGTGATAATTGAACTATTTCAGATGAAATTATGGTCAACCACGTGCGAAGTGCTTCGACTGAAATACTGCTTTTTAAACATCATCAGAAAAATCATCATTCGCACATTGGTGTAGGGCATGTGTTTACATTTGCAAGTAGATTAAATGATTAACAAGCCTGTTATCTTTGTGCATATTCCAGAAACATAGAAAATAGTAGCAATGAATCATACACAACAGATAAGCTAGGGCATGGCTAAGGTTGACGGGGAAGGGGGATGGGCAAAGTTGACAGAGTTTTTTTATAATTACAGAGACATAATTATTTTATTGTAAATAACCTCATAACTTGGTCAATAAACTCTGAAGGAGAGAAAAAGTGGATTTTTCACTATGACAATAAAGTTGACAGAGGTTGACAAATGGTCAACTTTCATGCAATGTAATGAGATTACGTAAAAACGACAAATAGAATGTAATAAGTAGAGGAATATATAATGAGAAATAGCAATGAATATACATAAAGTAAAATATTTGAGAATAAATCTCAGAGCATGCTTCTGAAATGGAAAAAGTTGAAAGAAGAGGACATTGAAAACTTTTTACGTCGGAAAATGAAGATGCATCATGTGAATTAAGACTACAGCTATACGCCTTGATATCTATTTCTATTTTTAATATTTCTTTGAAATCTCACACTATGAAATGCCAGACAGCAGAGCCATTCCAAACCTTTCATACACTCTCATGAATTATATGAGATTTATATAGTCGTTATCACGCACATCTTCGAATCAAATAAAAATACTTAGTAGTAATTCCCAATAATACAGTTCAACTTAATTCTTTTTTCATATCATCGCGAAATATATCATATTTTGATGGACAATTATATTTTAAGCAGTCAGGATATGACAGAGTATAAAACCTGAAGACGAGACAATATCCAAAAACAGAAATATAAGTGCTGTCGGCATAAGTGATGACAGATAGCGTTCGCATCACTTTGCATTCTCGTTGCTTTCTCTGTACTATGTGATCTGTAGCAGCATGTATCATTCAATTTATCTTTAACACATCATCAGCAGTGTGAGCATTTTCGAACTACAGGAACCACTCAAATTACAAAGAAGATGAGAAAACTGCATCGATGAGCGGAAAGCTTAAACGGAAGAACGAAGAAGTCTTACTTTACTTCAACTATTCATGTAAGCAGTTTATTTTCTCCTCGTTGTAAAATGATGAACTATAAAATTATTTACGGCCTAAATTATGCGTGATTCAACTGAAGTGAAACATCACATGAAGAGTCATTGTGAAAGATTACGATTTTTCTCAGGCACGAAACATTGATGCATTTATCATGGAGAACCAGGCACCAGTGTGTACTGCGTCCTCCTCGGGTCACTGAAAGCTAAAACATCGAATGTCACTGTGTTCACTCAGGCAAACCGGATTCGAAATACTCCTTCGGGTAACATTTTCCCAGGAAAATGGAGCTTCGGTCAAGCAATAGGCCTATTGTACATGTAGCTAAATAAGTAAGGAATCTATGTACAATAAAATCCGGTTATCACTCCCTTTAGTTTTTGCTGATAAGTAAAATTGAATAAATTGAATAAAAACAACGTGTGTTTCCTACTCGGACGTTTCGGGTCCCGACCCTTTATCAACGAGTTTATTGTACATAATGAAGAACCTCCCGTTTACAGCCATTACTTAAGTAAGGAATGTTCACGAATGAAATTCTTTGATATTGTATTGGAATCTATCATATCTATTTTATGTCCTTAATACCCAATAATTTTGTTTACAGTCTAAACATGACTTCAACAAAGAAAACGTTAGAAATATTCAATGAGTTGATCTCAGGAAATTCTATTAGACAGCCAAAGAATGGAATTCATAAGTGCATCTAACTCCTTTATCAAATTGAATTTCTTCAAAGATGTAACTGACATAGTTTTCATTGTTTGCGAGAAGCAGAATTTTCAAACCCAGTGCTTGCTGTATAGAATTTTGTCTAATTTAAGACGAAAGTTCAAATATTGTAGGACTTCAATGACATGCACTGTTCACGCATTGAAAGGTTGCATTTTTCATGTTGAACTATTTATTCAATCGGAGGTAGATGTTTGGGTTCATTTTAAGAAAAGTAAACCTGATAATGCATCCTTTAACCTGATAATGCATAGTGAATATATTCGCATGTTATGATGAGAATAGAGATAGGAAAAGCGAGAAGATCGTAGCTTGTCAGGCTGGTCTCACTATGTTGATGGAAATTCATGAATTATGATTCTTGTTAATAATTTCAAATGAAAGAGTTCCTTACTGGCGGAAAGCCCGCAATCAATTCAATTTGGGTGACGGAAATTAAATTAACAATCGTTTACAATCAATGCAATCTATTAAGAAGCTTACAACAAATCGATCTTTATCCCTCGCCCCACTGAGGTGTTTCTCCGAATGCGCTCCACTGCGTGGTGGCGAATTTCGCCTTCCCCCCCGGATGATCTCCCAAACTATTGCAGCAATTTTTTTCCACACATCAATTGAACAGGCATTTAAAGGGGATTCAGAAAACCAGCATCAGTTTTATTTCTAAGGTCATCCGTGGGCTAAGGTGAAGGTCAAAGGTCAAAAAACGCCAATTTTGAACAGATTTCCATTAGATCACGATTTGAAATGGAAAATGACAACAAAAACTAATAAACCATCCACTAATCGAAAGATCTGGTTAAGGTGGCTAATAAAACGATCATTAATCACTCTGAGATTATGTCATTGTATTATATGAGGTCAAAGGTCAAATAATTCAAACTTTTAGTTCAGCTCAAATATCACTAAAATCGCATATTTCAGTACTTAGTTTCTGCAGGTGAAGAAGCAACCCAATTCGGTGACTTTTATCGAGACACTGAGGCTAAAGGCAAAATGATTCTGAATAGTTTCAATAATGGCTGATCAGATGTAGAACTAAAAAGTACAGGGTGTTCGCGATCTTCTGGTGAATTTTCATAAGTTATTATTGAGGCTCTAGTTCTTCTGCTTTTACACTTTAGTGATCAAAAGTCGCATGCTGAGTTTCAATATTAAGTAAAAATCTACAAAAGGTGTTCCACATGACCTCCATCACAGCGCATGCAAGGATGACAACGCTTGATAAATGATTGATAAGCACGAGAGATAACGTCTGTGGTTATGTTGTGCAATAGAAAGATCAGTTTCTGTCTCAATTCTTTCAAAGTTTTTGGACGGGGTTTTTTGTAGAGATTATTTCGTATTTGACCCCATAGTCAAAAATCCAACACTGACAAGACTGGACTTCTTGGAGACCAGGAAATAGGCCAACCCCGATCAATCCAGCGATCATCTAATTTCGAAATTTCGAATTGAGGAGTTGTCGTACTTCAAGTGTCCAATGTGGTGGTACCCGGTCCTGTTGATATCACCGAGTTCGATTTTGTCGCTGTGTCATAATTGGCAGCACTTCGCTCAATAGGATGTCTTTGTACTGTTTTGAAATTTCTGTTCCTTCCATCACTTGGTAAGTAATCCCATCGTGTGGTGAGACCATGGCCCAACAGACTATGGAAGGTGACCGCATCGGTCTCTCATCAATCAAATGAGGGTTTATGCGAGCATATACGAAACGGTTGTGTCGCTTGACAATCCCATTAATATGGAATGTTGCCTCATCACTGAAATTGATAGTAGAGATGAAATTAGGATCCTGGATGTGGCGTTCAATCATCAAGCGACAAAATTGAAGTCGATTAGGATTATCTTCTGGCTTCATTTCCTGTACAACTGTATGTTTCCAATGCCGGATACCCTCTTCCTTGAACACTTTGATCACGGATGACAGAGCAAGCCCGACTTCTTGTGCAACCTTTCTTTGCGAATTACTTGGAGCCTCTTCGAAGGCTGCAATAACCGCTACCCTCTTGTTAACCGAAAGTCTCCGCGCACTGTGATCACCTATTCGTTTCTTCAGGAGCAATAGAGAGGGTTCCCATGAATCTCCTTTTCCAATTAAGCAATGTTCTTAATGGAGGGGGATCTTTCTCGAACTGTTCACTAAACAGACGCATAGCCTTCTCACGGTCATATGTTACTGCAAATGCGACTACAGAAGCCATCTGCTCGTTCGTCAAGTCCCGATACTCCATAGTGAGATCGAATCATAAAAAAGAAAGTTTTGGAAAACTTTCAACAAGGTAAATGCATGGGCTTGTTTCATATCATTGATTTTCGCATATCCAATGAAATCAATGCTGTACATATGAAATCAATGTACATATTTACATGGTTTAGGTGTACATACATGTAGTTCGAATGACTTAGTGCAAAACGCTGTTGCACATGTACCAAAACTGTGACAAAATTCCGCCAGAAGATCGCGAACACCCTGTACAAAATAATGAAAAATCATATTTGAAACTTGAATTTCAAATTTTAAACCTGTGCACATAACAAGCAGATAATTTCTAAAATTCAAAGGCATTGCATTTGTGAATATCTCTGTATTTATAGGAAGAATCCTCTTGTAATATCAACCTATTTCATGAAGAAATGATGCTGCAATGTACATTAGAAGTGAATATATACCGTCATCAGCCAAAATATTCTAAACATTCAAATTTTAAAGCAGCTTTTAAGACAAAAGTATTGCGCCAAATTTATCATCATTCTGTCAAAAATTACAAAATACGTAGAAAATTAGCTGCTAGAAACCTAGTGGCCAAATTTTGCTTGGTTTGAAGATATTAAAAAAATACGTCAGGGGGCGGTGATCTGATGGAAATGCCACTTATTGCGATCAAATCAAGATTGTGCTCTGTAGCGCAGCGAGATCCTAGGGCAGGGCCTCCCAATAGCAGGGTCGCGACCCGAAAGTGGATCGTCATTGATTCTAAAATGAGTCGCTGATGAATTAGTATTCAAGATCTCGTATTTTGCTTATTGTCGAATATCACGATAACAATGCGTGTTTGACAGATGACTCCTCGTTTCCCTGATATTACGTAACTGAAACTTGCTTGTTAGCTGCAGATTGTAGCACACAGCGTTGGAACAAGCCTGGATTATGATGGCCGGTGCAGTCAAGTCCGGTGCCGTTCGGGTATTGAGCAACAGCCGCTTCCAACTTTGATAGCACAATCAATGTGCTTGAGCAAAAATGGCATTTTCAATATGTTTCTGGTATTTGGCTTTCGACAAATACCAGCCCAAATGGAATCTATTTTTTCCGACCAGGAATAGAATTCAGGTCTGTGAGGTGCAACAGCGAGCATTGTGCCAAAAATCATTGCATCGATCACCTGTCAACTTGTCAACTCCACTTGTCACCATCACTTGTCAACATCACTTGTCAACATTCCAGTCTTTTCTTAAACGCAAATGGAGCTATTTCAATCTGATCTCTATCGACCGACAAATCTTGTCTTAGCTTCATGTCATTCTATTTTTGCTTAACCAATTAGTACCGTGTGGCAGTTTTTTCTACCATACCGATCCTCATTTTGTGGGACAACGTTGCGCTTGGGACAAGTTGTCAAATTGAACAGGAGATCAACACGGCTCTAATGGTGCTACCCCCAACCTCGCACGATGCCTAGAACGGCCGCATATTGCATTTGAAAAAAATATTGAAAAAACTCCAATTGTATAATGATACGCTCGTCATTGATGGGCTAACGTGGCGCTGCCACATTGACACAGTGACTTTGTCTAGCAAAGAAGGGCCTATGTAAAACGTCACCGCGTTGCACAGAATTAGTAATGCTACTGCAATGTACGAGTAATTTATGAAGTCGCTGTTTGCTTTGAATTCATGAGTCCACTGACATTGCTGCACTGCTAGGCAAAACGGTCCGTATTAAGGGTATTCAAGGGTCCGTATAACAAGGGTCCGAAATTTATCAGACACATTGTTTGAGATGAATTTTCTTTGTGAATGATTTGTCCAGATATGACAAGAAAACAACAAATTATGTAAAGTAGTGCAAAGACAAATTGCTAGACAGATGCACTCCTGTACAAAATCTGGATGAGGTGCGTATTTAAATGGCACAAATAAAGGTCCGAAGTAAGAAATGCAGTCCGAGTTCTGGATGAGTACGCATTTGAGGTTCAAAAGAGAAAATGGATCCGATGACCTTATAAGTAGTGTTGTGTGCATATTTCACAGGAGCCAAAATACCTCGAAAATTGAAATGACAGACAAAATCATCTAAGGCTCATTTTATTATGGAAAAAGTGCAATTATCAAATGTTTATAAGAAGTGGAAAATCTGTAGAAAAAAACAGCTATTATTTTCATTAGTAATTTTAGTTGGAAGCATTTTGCAAAGTGTTTTGCATAAATTGATAGATCAACCGAGGAATTGTAAGACAAATTGCATTCTTGGTAAAATAGTGGAAAGCGAAGAATGGAATTAGTACGGCATGGGTAGGTATCTGAAGGTAAGTAGAAAATAGGATCATTTAACTGGCCTATAAATATTTAAATCATTATATCTTAAAAGTCACTATATGGACACCTTTGGACCTTCAAAAAAGACCCCATAGTAATACAGACCCTTGCTAAATGCGGACTACATGGCTCTCGTATAGTGACTCTCCGCACCTATGGATACGGATGCTTTCGAGCCTGCAATATGGACCATTCTGCTTGACAGTGTACTGCAGGCAAACATTTGTTTTCTTCTAATAGAATTGATCAAAAATGATCATCTTTGACATTGTGGTCTAATTACACAGGCAAGTCAGTAATAAAGTATCCGCTTACGATCACATTTGATTATTCTATCGACTAACTAGTGATCAGTTTTATAGCTGTGCGACAAATCATGAAACGGTCTGTATATATTGCTCAAAATCATCTGTTCATCAAACTTTGCGTTGCCTATACGAAATCAGCGGTGCTGACAGCAGCTCAAGAGGTGTGTGAGAATTGCGAAATGGAGGAAAGCAGGAAAGAAGCTTTTGTCAGAGAAGGAAGTCTTATACTGTAGCAACGAAAAAGGATTTGTTCACTAGTTGGAAAAAGTAAGCAGCAGAGGGATGGGATGTGAGGTACAGACAGGCAAAGAAGTGGATGAATAGCACAGCAAATACAAATGAAGCGAAATGAATGACGAAGAATAGGCATGGAAATCCTGATGCCAAAGAGAACAGATGGTCTATAACACAGAAATCCGACACTCCATAATATTAAATTCAATTTAACCCTTATCAGGACATGTGACCACAAATTGTGGTTGACAGTAGCTTTTTGAAGCACACTGCATTCGTGTTCACGGCAATGTATGTGAAGCATAGAAATAAACTGTTTATCTGAAGTTCGCTAGAATGGAAATTGACTCAAGGTCGCGGCACATCCGAGGGAACTAAGTTGGGGCATGAAGAACCAATTAAAAGCTTCGATTTACTCATGTGACTGATTCTAACCCAATGATACAGACGTTGGCAGGTGCATCTAAGTGAAAATGCGTGCGATTTATGTGCCGTTATTGTGCATTGCATGAAGCTTAATTTCCATTCTAGAGGTTTTATTGTTGTCAATTTCTATGATGTGAAGAGATGAAATCATAGATATCACTTTCCTTCGCAAAATGAGACGATTTGAAAATCAGAACTTCGATTCTGGACATGTGACCACAAAATGTGGTAGCTGCGTTCGACTCAATTTCTATGTCAGAAATTCATAGTTTCATCTCAAATTTCAACCACAAAGTGAAGCTGTAAGTGATTTGAAGCAGCCAATACAAACTGCTAATTTCTGATCTGTTGATTTTGTTGAGTTATTCATTTGACTTTTATCATCAGAATGTAAATAAAGTATAGCTAAAATGCATTGATTTATTTCAGAATTGTGCGCTTTGTAGAGCAAATATGACAATATATATGTTATTCAGCCCTTTCCTATAAATAAATATATTGTTTCTGTATATCTGCATTCATGATTTAGTTTATAAAGACACACAATTGCCATCTCAGTGCTATGTTGTCCACACCAGCGATTCTCAGGTGAATGATCTAATTGATAAATTGACATGATTTTGGTCATTTCATGATGGAACGACCACGCCGAAGAACATTTATGGAAGCGATAAGCGCTTTGGGAATTTCTGATGAAATAAATGCAGATGATGAAATCGATGAACTGGTGTGCCAGTCAATTTTTACTCCCGCCAAAATTTACTCCCCAGTAAATTTTGCCTAGGAAATTTTTACTCCCCAGTAAATTTTGCCTAGGAAATTTTTACTCCCCTAGTAAATTTTTCCTAGGATATTTTTACTCCCCCCTGACAAAATTTACTCCCCCAGTAAATTTTTCGTAGGATATTTTTACTCCCCCAGTGAATTTGGCCTAGGATATAGGCAGCGATGCCTAATGCCCAGCGATGTTCGTCTTACATTTAGAAATATGCCAAAACTAGATGATTATTGTTATTGCTGTTATCATATAACCATAAAACTAGATTGTTATTGTTATTACTGTTATTATATAACCATTATCATTATAACATGGAGCGTAGGCCTAGTGATTATGCAGTGGCTAGTAGTATGTTCAGAATACAAGCGTGGACCATGAAGTCTACGAGGGTCAAACTGCGAGTCAAACTGCATCGGATAGGCTAAATTTACTAGGGAGTAGAATATTCTAGGCCAAATTTACTGGGGGAGTAAATATTTCCTAGGCAAATTTTACTGGGGGAGTAAAAATTTCCTAGGAAAAATTTACTGGGGAGTAAATTTTGTCAGGGAGTAAAAATAAACTGTTACACCGGCATTAGATGTACATGTAGAAGATATCGACGATGACAATGAGAATGTCGAGCAATTTGATGAACCAACTGTGGGTGATATTGAATTATTTTCCGACAATGATGAGGACGATGAGATAGAAGATGATGATGTTGATGCAGGAGTTGACGACAATGATCTAAGAAGTTCCAGTGGCATACTGTATTCTACGTCACCTATTCCACCAGCTCTTCGACGAAGAAACATTTTGAGAGATCGACCTCGTGTGAAAACATCCGTGTCATCAGAGATCCAATCATTTCGTTTATTCCACGCAGAGGACATAACTTCAATTGTGATGCGAGAAACAAACCAAAAGGTCCGTCAGTTGAACAACGTCAATTGCAGCTTTAAAATTCGGCAATTCTCACGAATTGAAATTGAGGCCTCAATAGCAATTCTTCTACGAGCTGGACTGGACAGAGACAATATGACTGACATTGACCGATTAATCCATCGGACAGTCGCACGTTTTATCGAGCTGCCCTGGGAATCGGTCGATTCAAGCAATTTTTACGTTGTGCTCGCTTTAACAATATATACACAAGAGAGGAACGCAGGCAGAATGATCGCCTCGCAGCTGTTCGTGATGTGTGGACGTTATTCTTGTCAACCCTCCGCACTCACATCATTCCAAATGAAGGCATCACTGTTGATGAGCAGTTAGTTGGCTACAGAGGAAAGGCTCCTGTAAGGACTTACTTGCCCTCAAAGCCAAAGAAATACGGCATTAAGATCTTCTGGGCATGTGAATCAACCACGGGCTTCGCTTTGAACGGTCTGATCTACACGGGTAAGCAGCCAGGGGAACCACCAGTGCATGAACTAGGAAAGAAAATTGTGCTTGAACTTCTGGAACCGTACTTCAACACTGGACGCAATGTGGTGACTGACAATTATTTTACATCGTATGATTTAGCCATCGAGCTAGCTGTCAGGCAATTGAATATTATTGGCACAATGAGAAAACGCCGTAGGGAGATCCCTGTGTATCTAAAGGACATTCGCCAGCTTCGCCAGTTCTCTTCCCGTTTCATCCATCAACATGACGATGCTATCACCCTGGTTGGGTACATGTATGTTCCTCAGAGACTCCGAAGCGTAATACTTCTTAGCTCAAGTCACACTTTGCCGGATGTCGGTCCAGAGCCGAAAATGAAGCCACAGATTATTACTGATTACAATGCTTCCAAGGGTGGAGTGGACACCTTCGAAGAAAACTTCGAGGAATATACTTGCAGACGCAAGACAGGATGGCCGTTGCTGCTTTATTTCAATATTCTTGATGCAGCTGCTTTCAATGGCCTCATTTTTCTCAAGAAAAGCGGATATACGTAAGTTCAATGCCCTTATTATCATTTCATGATAACAGTAATATAGAGCAGGCTACTTATAGGTCGATGTGTGTTGGATATATCCTACAGCGAGTTTGTATCGAAAAGTTACTTAGCTGAGTATAGCTTGGTAGGCTTATATGCCATACATATTTCAATTGAAATCAGAGTTCACTTTGATTCTGACAGTGACTACGAAATTTACCGATTTTTTACTGTCCTAAAATATAATCGACATAAATTTGCATGCATGTTGCACCAATTATTCTCCATGTTTTTCATTCGCATACAAATACACTAGCCCTGCTACCACAAGTAGCTACGTGTAGCCTATATAATATACACAAATTGTTGGCTTCAAGAATTCTCATATACTCTTCCTATACAGGAGCCTATCATGGGCAGGGTTTAGGCAAACCGCATCCAGGATTTTTCTACTTTTAATCAAGCGGATGATAATTCCATGCTTCCCCTTGATCAGGCCTAGTGTGGATCTATAGTCTACTGCACGTGAATTATGTCTTCTTCTTTTCAGGCAATCGCGAAGCACATTTCTGCGGAATTTGACCATCCAGCTAGCAACTGCTAGCATCTTGGACAGAGCAGTTGCACAAAGAACCCCACGAGATTCGAATCATGGAACACGGCTTTACCACTTCTTACGAGTCCAAGCGCTGCAAGAAATGTGGCAAAAGCTCCAGATCAAGATGCGATGACTGTGGAATGAGTTGCTGTCCTGACCATCGCATGATGAAGAAAGTCACGAAGTGTAGCGACTGTAATTTCTAGATGTTTTCTATATATGGTCAGTTCAAATACAATGTCATTTGTTTTCAATAATTATGCAGGAAGCACACTGCAACATTGATTATGCACACAATTAAAAACGACTTAGCCGAGAGTGCAATCTCGTAGGATTGAAAAAATCTCGAAAAATTGCGATTATAAATTTCCACTGAAAACTCGAAATTTCAACTCCGGTGTAAGTTTGCAGTTTTGCATGGAACACACTGTAGCATTTGATTTCAAGTTCTAAACGACTGATAATCCAATGTAGCCTCTTCAATCATTCTATTTCCAGAAAATATTTGATTAGCTTCCTAATTTGATATTCTTCGCATTGACCACAAAATGTGGTCACATGTCCCTTTGAGGTAAGAAAATCACGTGTCCTGATAAGGGTTAAAGGATTTGAACAGACATGGACATTGACACGCATTGTCATGACAGCGACATGTAAACAAAAGCAGCATTCGGTGGCCGGATAACAACATTTGTCTAAAAACTTGTCTTTCGTCTGTAAAATCCTTAGTTCTGAGCCGATTTTCATAATTTTTTTCATCTTAATTCTTGGGATCTCATATTTTTGGTCATTATGAATTCAAATCAATCTAACAAAGTTTTCTTCATGAAAGACTTTCTTTCTCATGACCGGAAAAGCACCAAAAAAGTTTGTCCCAGGCACAGTGACTCTGTCATCGGGAAGAAGTCTGGTTGTGATCTACATAATTATACATAGAAAGTTATCTTTATCAAATCTCACCAGATATTACCACCACGAGACATGTTTCGACCTGTTGGGCCTCAACAGTCGTGGGTAGGTTTGAACCAGCGACGTTGGAGCTAGAGGACGTGCCAGCATACCCTCTAACCACAAGGCCACCGGACTATCTGTTGATTGCGCGAATTAGTCAAGAAGGCACTGCTTTAACGCAGGAACGTGGAGGGTGCACTTAATACCGCATCCGAGATTGAGACGCTTCACGCAGGCGCTACTATCTTAGCATACAAAGTTATGTATCATATGAAAGCGCATGAACCGTACTTTCAACCAGACTATAATTCAGGATTACATTGATTTGGGATATTTATTCATTTAGATTTGTCCCCCAAATTGTCCTCTGACCGATATCACTTTTTTGTCTTCTAGCCAATGCACATTTCTCAACTTAGAAATGGTGCTTTTATTTTCTTTATACAACGAAATACATCATTCGCGTGTCTAGGTATTGCACCAAAAGGAAAAAATCATCTGTGGATCATCAAAATTGAGCATTGTGAATTTTAAAAAATGTCCTGTATTTTTCGGTCAGACTTTTTTGATTTTTCTCAAAATATCAATTTATTGCTGAAACCGCATTTTCCCCCGAATTTCATGAAATTATCATTTTCAAAATCTCGTAAAACGGTCAAAATGTCCATTTGACCGGGACCACAAAATAATCGGTCAGAAGATACCAGTAATATATAGCACAAATGAAATAACTTGCTTGTGTAAGTACTCATTTGGTGCGGTCGCCACTATGACTTTCGAGTTTAGGATGAAAAATTGACTATAACGCAAATCTTCAAAGAAAACGAAGTTGCAAAGTTGAAAAGACAAAAATTGTTACAAGCCCAAAATGTTGTTATATAAAATGGATTTGCTTGAATGACAATGATTAACTGCCGATATCCTGTCAGAGTGCTTTGCACAGATCTACGATTATCATAATTTTCTATTTTGATATGAAACCTTCCGTCTCATTGCTAGAATCCACACACTTTGCTACTTTGACTTTTCCAATAATTTGCATTTATGAAAATGTTGCTGAATCGCAAGAAAAGTCTCAAATTTATGCAATGTATAGCTTTTAGAATTATTTAGATTTTAGCGACTTAAAAGTCGGCGCCTAGTCGAGCAGCTGTAGTGACCATCAAGAAACATCTGCTGTCCATTCCATTCTAAAGCGAAATTTCGCATTTCTACGTTCTTTAAGGTCTGCTGGAGCGCCCCTCTGATTTTGAGGTTTCAATCGTTCCCAAAGTTTCTTTACAACACATTTGTCGCATGCGCGCTTCATTGCTGACATCAGCTCCTGCCGTCTCGGTCATCCTGCTGCTACAATTTAAAATTTGAACTCCATTTTTTCAGAAAATTGATGCTTTGAATTTTTGCTGGAAATTTATCGCAGATGGTTTTGATAAGCAGTCTGTTTTGATCAGTTAAAACGTTTAGAAGTTTAAAGGCACTAAATATGTTGGGAGCATGTTTGAGATTGCTAAACGGTGCTGCATGCAATTCAAATGGAACTTTTCTAAAAATGTGTAAACTATATATATTCTGCTAACCTCTCAGTTATAGATTAAGCAGAAGAAATACAGCAACTGCACATCTTCACAAACGAATGCATCAGAGATGCTGTAAGGCGTGATAAATATCGGAAGCCACAACAACTTGTCTATTTCATGCTTGGGTACACTATCTTTAACATAAACTGCCATTATTACTTATCAACTGTTGTGAGTAGTGTTTATGTAATATCGCTTTTACTTATACAATAATTACATAGATACATTTCTGGATGAATGAAAATGTGAATCATAACTTCAAATGTGCCTTGGCAATGGTCTATATGTTATTTGAATTGATTAAGATGATTAACTTAGTAAGCAATTGACAAACATTCTAGATTTTCAAAAGCGCATCTGTGATGTTCCCATGAGTCGAATTTGATACAATTCGGGTTCCGTTTCAGAGAAGCGTTTAGAGTAAAATTCAGACAGAAAATTGGAGTCGTGGCTATTACAGCTTTGAAACACTTTCAAAAGTTTTGTACCGTCAGAGTGGCCTAGTGGAATGAAAATCAGTCGATAAAAGGCAATTACAAATAGAATAAAGACAACGTGAAAATAGACGCAGAGACAGAAACATGAATACTTAAACACATGAATTGCTATACAAGGAAATGCACGAAGGAATTAAGGAATTATGTCGACGAGAGGATCGTATGCGAGGCACTGCAAGTTTCTTCGTTCGTTTAAGAGCGCCCGGCATAAGATAGTTCAAAAGATGGTCAGAACTTGGTATCTGCGAATGAAAAAAGGGTTAAAATTGTCACTTGAACAATCAGGGCCGCAAATTAGTCGTCAAAATTTACTATCAAAGCGTTTCAATAGTGACTCTTTAAATTGCATTCTGACAAATTTGGCATTAAGGTGGGGCTGCATCAACAACCAAGATCCTGGATTGAGTCTGTTGTTATTCGAGGCAGTGTTGGACAATATTTGCATGCTATAGCAACACTGACTGATGCTAGACATCAGATTCTGAAGATGTAGTATTTTATGAATACCAGTCGAAATCTCACATGTTTTTCGCGTGTTTCACACTTACGCGTACCTCTGCATCCTTAAATAGAGAGTTGTGTCGATGTTGAGAGATGTGAACTAGGCCTGCTGATGATTCCTGATATTGGATGAAATGATGGCTTTAAGGCTACCAACTTTCGATTGAGGATGTGACTCAATATTTGATTATTCTATTTGCATTGTGTTTACAAAAATCAGCACTTATTAGTTGTTGCAGGCGCGCTAACTTAAGCGACATGTCAGTAATGAGTTTAAAGCAGGGTTGGCCGGTAAAAACCACCCAGGTTTTTACCATCTGGTAAAAACCTGGTAAAAACCACCAGCTTTTGTCACCATTTTTCGGCTAAAACTGACAAAAACTGGCCAAAACTATTTTTTCAGCATTACTGCTTATGTTTTTTTTGGGCACATACAATATAAGGGATCATCGTCACTCCTTACTTTATTGGTGAACGCTAGTCGGAATAAGTTCACTTTACTTTTTCATCATTCAATAAACATTTAGGCCTGTATTTTCACAATTCAAACCTACCAATATCGCATTTCAATCAAGAATATGTTCCAAGTGTAGGTGCAAGAATATGAATTATTATAAAAAATATTGCTATCAAGCTGCTGTGCATTCTTCTTCTAAGTGTGTACGCATTCTGTTGCTTTACGAATTTCATTCATTGTAAGATGCAACAGACGTCCATGCTGGAAGGAAATCACTTGGCTCTATATAAAAGATCGAAAACAGGCATTCCATGAATCTAGAAGGGCAGGAAAATGTAGAAATCTGGCCTCGGATTTCTACGATTAACCTCCCTGCTGATCTCATAGAATAGATGATCATCTTCTAAGTTCGTGGCAAATGTCCCATACCCATTGTGATTACACGAATCTTACTATGAAATTTATCCTGCACTCTCAGAGGGACTAGATTAAAAATTTTGCCTTTCAGGATTTTCATGTCATGGCAATTTACCCTCACATATTTAGAGGATAAGATTATATTAAATGAATTTAAAACCGAAAGTGAAATTTTGATTTGATCTCAAAATATGAAAATTTTAAGAACTTTAAACAAACTTTTATATCACAATAATGTCAAATTTTTGTTTGTCGCTCTCAGATTCTATTAACAAGATCAATTTTGCAGCTTACTGGAAATGTTCTTTTGTTAAGATTATAACTGAAGCTGTTCAGACATGCATTATACTTCACTTTATCAAGATTGCTGTTGCGAACTGTGTTATTATGTTATTCATGATTTTATCATGATTTTCTGCTCCAGTCACAGACATTAGTACATTTAGAATATTTCTAAAAAAAGTAGAAATGCATTCTAAGTGACTGTTGCACATTGCTTGATTTGGGAGGTGAGATTTTCCGGTGCAGAGGCTTTTTGATAGAGTGTTTTCTCTGAGTTCATGAGACCTCAAATCTAGATCAGATGAAACTGAAGCTACTATTAAAATACACTCTGCATTCTTGCTGAACACTCAACACAGAAGAATGACAGTGGGATTATTGAAGCTCGTCCACATGAAGAAAGTGGTTTGCTTAATTTAGTTCTATGTATAAACCAGTTATGTTCATATATTTATTTTCATTTTTTCATTCATTTGATGATAATTCTGCGAGTATCTAACAGCTTCTGTTACATGAACCAAAGAGCCAAAATGGTGCTGAAGTCTACATTTGTTCTTAAATCACAAGAAAAGGACAGAGCAATCGTATAGAGAAAGACAACATCGCTTGTCGTTCGTTATAAAAACACATCATGTGGTTCCATCACAGAATGAATGTCACGTTTTGGAAGATAAGAGTTGCAAACTGCAAACCTGCATGCACCGTAGTACTTAAACCCCAACTTGCTGTCGATCATTTCGTGAAGAAATAGATTGATTTTTCGGAATTTTAGTTTTAGCCGGTTTTTACCAGTTTTTGCCGGTTTTTACCTGGTTTTAGCCACTTAGTGGCAAAAACCAGTTTTAGCCGGCAAAAAGCCAACCCTGGTTTAAAGTGATATATGATATAATCCCGTCGAAATTTCACTTAATATGCCAATTTCGCATCACACATGATGTCTCTGAAGCTTACAAGACTGACCAATCCAAACTAAATTCAAGCTAATTATTGTGGACAAGAAGGGAATACATGAAGTAATGAAAATAGAAACCAGGAATGTGCAACAGAGAAGTTAAATAAACTACAGGCAGATAACGAGGTGACCAAACTACAAATAATGTAGAAATCACGAAATATCGGAAAATTGCTTACTAAAAACACACTTAGCAATAAAAGCACCGGGCATGGAACTGCTTCAAAGCAGGGATGCGGAGTCGGAGTCCCGGAGTCCTATCATTTTTGCTGGAGTCGGAGTCCTATCAAATGATAGGACTCCGGCCTATAACTGGACCCGAAATATAATACAGACAAAATATTTATTGATTCAATGTGGGATTATTTCGTTAAAATATTCATTCTCGTGCATAGCTGTCACTGTCTTGATGTCGACTTTCGATTTCGTCAGACAAAAGTACAGAGACAGCAGTGCATGTAAAGCTTGCAATAGCTGAGGAAATGAACCGTGATAGTGAAAAAGTGATTGCCTTTTTCACTCGGCGATTTAGTGAAGAAGACAAGCCTTCCTGGCCTCGATCACACCTGCACGCCAAAGGTCATCTTGGCGGCAAAAATGAAATACTAGCTTGTTTGAGAACATTACCTCTTGCCCTCACGTTAATCGTGTGTGATGGCTCCTCTAAAGCGCATATTAAAATCGAAAATGCACTCATATTTTTTGGAGAAAGATGTGGGATTTTCTGCCTGATAGAGACTGTAGAAAAACCGTGTGAAGCACAAGTGATGTGCAAAGTTGGTAAACTTTCATAGAAAATGATTGATTTGATACAGCAATGATCACTATAATCAGGCTCAGGTAAGTCAATAATGATCTATGATGTAGGTTACCAGTAAATTTTTCAAAAAAACTAGGCTTTATATACTTGCCACCCGGAGTCGGAGTTGGAGTCCTATCAAAAGCCGGAGTCCTATCAGCCCCCGGAGTCGGAGTCCTATCAAAATGATATCATCAAACTTAGAAGTAGTACAATGCACCTTGTATCAAATTGCTGTTTCTGCAAAGATAAAAGCAGCAGTTCATTCAGGTTCGACACTAAAATAATTAAAACAATCACCAGAAATTCAGACCAAGTATCTATAGTTTCAACCAAAGTCTGATGCTTGATAGAGTTTGAGAAGAGAATGTACCAAGTATACAATTGATGACAACAACTTCTTTTCAAATTTAAACTGTTGTAGTTTAATGAGACTTCCTCCCACACACTCAGTTCAATCTGTCAGTTAGACGGATGTTTTGCCTTCACCTGATACCTCAACAATAGTTTCGGTGCAACAGTTAAAACACCATCAAAAATACAAACTTTATAAACTTTATGAGCATTCAACTGATGTCAGTGCAGGTTCTACTCTGCATAAAGATCAAACAAGACCGTCAGATTTATTCTTCACGCATCTTTATTGATTTTCGCCCAAGTTGCAAATCCATTAATCGCTAATATATATGTAAGAGACAGGAAAAGTGAAGCGCGAAGAAAATCCTTTGTTACAATCAGCCTCGGACGACAACTCGCTTGTGATCTTCTCGTATTTCTCCCTTTGTCGTCAAGGTTCATTTGAGAGCTAAATCCACTCGATCGTCTCACTTACTTGATGTAGACTCATAAAAGGATTAGTGTTTTATGGTTGAAGTGTGTCTACATGAATCGCAATTATTTACTGCAACTGAAAATATAAAAAAGTAAAAATTCGGACGCTTCACGAAACATTAAGAAAAATTAATGGGAGAAAGAAATTTATCATTTGTGCGTAGATAATGACAGAAGAGTGCATCTGTGGTGAAGGAATTTGCAATAAGGAAAAATGATCCAACTTGATGAATAATGTATGAAATTTCTACGTATTCAGATGACATAAGATTCAAATTCTGATCATCGTAGGCATGTAAGCGAAGACTCGACACGGTATCGGCATCTTTGTGTTCTATATCTGCAGAGAATGGTTACCGTGCTCACTTGCAATGACATGACAGTTGAATATGTCACACCTTAGACTGGCAGGACACGTCTGCCCACCGATGTATGTAGTATGAAAATGTAAATAGAATGACAATCAATCTCGATCCAATTGTACCTGAACGAAGAAGCAAGTCTCTTCGAAGAAGAAAAATTGTGTGCTAGTACATTTGAATTTAGGATCCAGAAGTAGAGTATTTTTATTTTGTTTACCAACACTCATCTTGAGAGAATTCTGATCAAAAGAGACTCCAAATTAATGAAATTAGAATAAATACAGCTAATGTTTTGTAAATGCGTAAACTCCATTGATCCCACGATCGCGTTCAATCTACGAAGAAGGCTCCGAACGGATCAAAGGCATCCTGGTCCGATTCGATGATCTAATAAATTATGCAGAACTTTGAAGGTGACAGTCGAAGGTATGACGCATTGGAAGGGTCGTGTTGTGTTTAATGCCTACGCAACACGTGCTGACATGATGTCCATGATGACCTAATCTTCACAATGAAATTCCTTCAGTCAAGCCTGAAGAGTCAAAATTTGCTGATCAGACAGTCTTTCAAGTGCTTGGAAAAGTAAACCAATAAAGACTGGCCAATCCAAACTAAATTTGAGCTAATTATTGTGGACAAGAAGGGAATTCAACAAGTCTTCTTCTTCTTCTTCAAGCACCTTCCTCGCGTCGAGGGTTGATGGAGCTCATTACAGATAATTGTCTCCAGACTCTTCGGTTCACAGCCAATCTAGACAGTTCGGTGAGGGTGTGTCCAGTCCATTCTTTACAATTGGACATCCAACTACTTCTTGGGATCTAATCAAAAAGTAATAAAATAGAAACCAGGAATCTGCAACAGTGAAGCTTAATGAAGTACAGGCAGATAACGAGGTGAACAAACTACGAGTATTATACAAATCATGAAATATCGGAAAATTGCTTATTAAAAACACACCTAGTAATGGAAGCACCGTGCATGGAAGTGCTTCAGAGGCATGCGCACGTTGGTAGTCAATTATTGTACGCATTTAATGTTAGTATAACAATAATAGTTCATGATTGTTCTTGGATTAATAGATAATGTTTGAGTATTTGATTTCTAGTGCATAACTGGAAAATATGATCTGCTAAATGATTTGGTGCAATGTGCAGATAATTTGCTCAAGGCTTGTCATCATCAGAGTGGGGAATGGGCTCGGGACGCTGATATTCAAGATAATTTTCCTTGACTTTATCATAAACCTAGCATTTCTTTTTGCGTTGAGGCGCAATCAAATTTGGCTTGTTCTGTTTGGAATTGTCAATCAAGAAGAACACAAATATAATTCGACATCGATCGTCAGGATATGAGCTTTCCTGGCACATGTGCATAATCTTCTCCCCAAGAAGGTTCTATCAAAAGACATTTAGGCGCGTTCCGCACAGAGTAAGTTATGAAAAACGACTTCTGACAGATGATATATATAATTCAAAGTATTGTGTTGGCAGGGTAAGTTGCTAAATGCATAGCAATTTCCTTTGAGGCGCAAGTCAAAGTGACGGTTTGGAAAGCAAGCACGCGTTTGCATATTTACGGACACGGCTGCATGCTCTTATTACATTCATCAAATATTGCATTACTTTGCAGAGCTGATCATAAAAGTGAACCACTTGAATTATGTCGAAATGCATTCGATTTTCGTCTTCCAGTGGACTCTTGCAAGACGATGCATCATTCGAGAGCTTGCATTCTCAGGTTTCAAAACCATGACATACTTGTATCCATAGAGTAGGTATATTAGGTAGAGTGGTAACTTCGCATTTATTAAATCCTCAATGTGTATACACTTTCGATTTTATTAAATGAACTCAAGGGAGATGCAGGTGGCATTGTCACCAAATGTGAGATATGCAAATTTTTGCAGTTCTGCAGAAATTACAACGGAACTGAGTGATCATGATTGTAATGCAGAAGGAATGATAGTATTTCACAGATTCTCATGACAGCCTTGGAGATTTAATGCTTGCAAAATTGGCAATTCGAGTTTCTATCATTTTCATACTTAACCTGAGCTCAGGAGTATTTTCTTAAGCGTGATCATATCACAGGCAACCTGCCACTGGCACAGCAAAATCATATAATTAAAGACAATGACTTCATTTAACTTTGAAAGATGTAAATGGTTACATCACTATTCAGATTCAAGAAATGATACATGAATCTAGTGAATCATAAAATTGTTCCCGGCGAAAACAGAATTAAAAACTTGAAATTTCAACCAAGAAAGCACAATAAGATCTCGACTTTTTCATGAAGACTTTCACTATAATACAATTCATGAAATTTCCTTGATAATCAGCTTAATTTCGGCTTAATTAGAATGCTTTTTATCAAATATTTATTCCTTTTGATATCCAACTTGTTTCATGCTACTTATATAGGAGAGTCATCTCAGTAGTATATAAATTGGCAAATTTTGACTTTTTTCAAAAGTGCTCAAATAATTTTTTGGACGACGGGAACGTAATCTCCGCAATAAACTGAATCTTTTCATATAAAAATTCTCACTGCATACAGATAGATACTTTTTTGAGTCGACACTCCACCTATATATTCCTACTCTATGCTTGTATCCACTATTGTGTTTGCCGGACAGTGGTCAAAATATAAAAATCGTTCAATTTACAAATCGCAATTTTTCAATGATAAGACATGTGAGTGTGACTATGAATCAGGTACGAGGAGAAAGTGAACTTTCTGAGGTTTCTCTTGATCCTTGCTCATAAAGGTAGGAATTCAGAATCCTTGCGATTTGAGCACCAAAAATATATAAGTTTTATTCAAATCAGTGCAATAGTTTGTTTTCAAATTTCCGTTAATAAATTTCCCCAAAAAATTCTATTCAGTGAATGTAGGAATATGGTGAAGATTGAACAACTGCAGTTGATGCGGTGAGAGAGCAAAGACGGCAATCATTTTCGCTATAGAATATGTACAATAGGTTTTCTCTCCTTTTTATATAATTCCAGAAATCAAAAACTCCTTTTGTTTCAGCGGACGTTTCGGGTCCAGACACTTTTTCAACGGAATGGGTGGAGCAAAGAAGTTTTTGATTTCTAAGAAAGACTTGCATTTGCTAACTGTTTGTGCGTCGCAGTGCAGATAGAGTAAGACATTCTTCGCCAGTGGAGTCACGATATTGTGATAAGTTTACGATGTCACTATTTCTTTCCTATTATACCGATTTTGCTGAGCATTATATCAAAAGAAAACTCAGAAAAATCTCGTTCTCCTCGTGCCTGATTTATCATCATCTCACAAGTTTTCGCATTGAAAAATCACACTTTACAAATTGAGTGATATCCATTTTTTTACCGCTGGCCAGCAAGCACAAAAACAAATACAACCTTATCGTGGCTCACTTGAAGCAATTTGAAGAATTACATCAAATTTGGGTTGTCAACTAGTGAAATAGTCTAGTTGTGTATGTGTATTATGATTTTTGCTACGCAATTTTTTGTAACTTTAAATAATTCTTAGCCATATCTGATTTTTACTCGTACATGCTTACCGTATTGCAAGATTTTCAGTCATAACGAAATATAACAATTGCCATCATTTTCATCAGTTAGGCACCTGTTTAGCGTCATTCAAAATTAGCAGTGTCAAGTTTGAGGAGAGCGTTTGAGAAACTTCGACTTCTGTATAACCTGTCGAGGATTTCAATGCTTTGCCCGAACTGGTTGAATGCTAAGAGAAACTTGCAAAATAAACATTTTGTAAACGAAAGACTAATGGCTTGATAAATTTAGTTTTCATCATTTGGTGAATTCATTCATAACATCTTTTTATCATAATTTAATAGAAAATGCACTGCAACCTCAGTGGCGTGCGCCAAAGTTGGGGCAGCCCCCTCCTCTGCGAGAAGTCGAGCCTCCCTGGCGGGGAATTCGGATGATTGGTCGTGGAAAAGTTTTTGGATTGCTGTAGTGTATTTTTCGTATATAGCTGGAACTTTGGCGCCACAACGAGGATTTTCAATTTTGATTAATTTATCTACCATAGATTGTAACACAAGCCTCTAGTTTGTCTTCCGCGAGGTGCAATGTAGATTGCAAACATTTCTTAATTGATGACGAATGTCTGAGGGCGGTTATTAGCTGATTATCGCTTGTTGATAGACATTCGACAAGTGTTACTCACATCTGATGCACCCAGCGTGATTTGACCAAGAACTGCATAGTGAAATAATAAATAAAATCTGACATCCACTTGGTCATCATGCATGTTGAGATGACTCGCATATTTCGATGAATATGGCAGACAGATCTGCAAAACTAAAGGGAATATTACATTATGTCAACATGTGTTTCATTGCTCTCTTTCAAGGGAAAATGTGATTCGTAAATATACTATTCGATAGGTCACATGACATCGAAAATCTTGTAAATAGAACTCTTTCAGAATGAAATACAGATATAAAATTCATACATGACTTCATGCAGCCCTATATGCCTACTCAGCTTAGCTTCGAACGCGTGACTCAAGTCAAAACTTGCAATGTGCACCGCCTCAACGTCAGGATCTTCTAAAAATCGCACAATATTTTCCTGAATGCTAACTGAAGCGCATGCAGTGGAAGATTTGCTTCTGTATACAAACTGTGAACTGTCACAACATTTCTCGATGCTTTCACAATATCTGAGGAAAATGGCCAACTCAATTATTTTGAACAAAATTGGGAGAAGTGATATGGGTGTCATATCATAAATATCACAAATTGTTACTATTGTTTTGTGCAAAACAACAAAATATCGGTAGGGTATTTTTTAAAATGTTGTTGCATGCGTTCTACATTTTCAAAGACAGTGGTCTTCAAAGACAAAGTCTGATTTTTGTCATATGCCTGCAGTAAGGTGAACAATTTGAACAATAATCAAGACAGCAACTTGCAACTGTTGTGCAACCTTTTTACAGGTTCTACATTTCTGGAAATCTAAGTGACCCTTTTCACAGATCCAAGCATTCAAAATGCTTTTTTGACAACAAACGTGACACTTTGATTTAAAACGAATTACAAGTAAAGAAACCACCAAGGTCTTTAATTTTTGACACATTTTCAAGGTAAAAATCACCAATCGAATGTTGAAGTGACTTATTCAACTTCTGCTTTATTGAAAAATGAGTGCTTTTTCTAAAGTTAAAAGAATTGAAGTTTATACATAAACAGTCAGCAGCTACTTTTTCATCGAAAGCCTTTTGCCTTGTTTCGACTTGTAGATGACAGAGTGATTTAGATAGCTAAATGCGAAAGCAGCGTTTGGAAAATTGATTTGCGGGATCGTACAGCAAATTTTTAATACTTTTGGGTTTCATCATTTGTCGTCCGTTAAGATTTTAGAAAACGTTTTCATTTTGAATGACATACAGCAAATGCCTGGGGAGCATTTACGCACTCCGGTGGTACATGGGTTTGAAAATAATTGACTGCGATAGTGATAGTCAAATCAAGAGATGTTCAACTTTTTGACTTTATCTTCTTTTGCTCACCAGCGGAGGACGGAATATTAGATGTAATACAAGGCTGGATGAGTAATTGTTTATCTGATGTGCATCAACAAGCATAATGATGACAGAAACAGCTGAAAAAATTTCTCTTCAACCAATGAAATATTGGGTTATGATATTCCAATTCGCATCCATCTTTTTTATAGTGAAACAATAAAACATCTATCTCTCATAGGCCTTTACACGCAAGTGACGTGCTTTTGATTATTGAAAGCACTCCTCTTCCTTCAACATAAGGGCATTTGTCTGATCAGGAACTCCCATCAGGATGTCATCGCTTATCAGCAATATTTTAATGAGAGGTGGATTTTCATACACCATAGATATACACGGTCATAGAAATTGATAACAATAAATCCTCTAGAATGGAAGTAAAGCGAAAAAATGGAAGTAAAGTGTTTCACTTAGAAACACTTGTCAACGGCTGAATCATTGGGCTAGAATAAGTCATATGTGCAATTCTAAGCTTTTCATTGGTGGTTCATGCCGCAACTTACATGTAGTTCCCCCGGCTGTGCCGCGACCTTGAGTCAATTTCCATTCTAGTCAACTTCAGATAAACAATCTATTTCTATGTACACGGTATTCATAAGTACTCTGCACTTTTGAATAATGTGCAATTCAATCTCCATAACATCGCATTAAGTTATTAGAACCTGGATATTTTTTAAGGATAACTTAGTACACTGATGAAGAATTATTATCAAAATAATTTATTCATAACCTCTCCTAACCGCTTTTCACCAAAATTTGTTGACTTCGGCTGCGATCTAAATTCACAGGAATTAATGATATGCTCTGCTTGCAATGTACTTCTGATTCTCGATAATCAAATGAATAAAGTAATTAATAAAAATGTCTGAAAATGTACTCGACAGTACTTGAATACTCTCATTCTTTGTGCAGAGTGCCTGGCAAGAATACAGAGCGTGCATGTTACAAAAAGTTTGAATCCAGGTATTCCGGACGTGGAGCAAGCGCTCAACAACACAAGACCACTCCATGGGAATCAATTTAAAAAGTAATACTTTGAACACATATTTTGAAGAATTTCAATATCTCGTGATAAATTATTTGAAGTTGACAAATTCCTTATCTAAACATGTTGTGACATGTTATGTCTGTGATCCCTTACAGTATCACTGAGAATTTAATAGCTTTCGAAAATGACGGAAGACGATGACTTATATAAATAAAATACATGACATCTACTATGCATATGATGTGGAAAGAATAATCTGATAGTCTTTAAATTCTGCTATTCATACATCAGTTAGCATCTCTCAAGGAACTTGTTCGAACATTCTTATCAATCCCCTGAGGCACAATGAAAGATTTGAAAATATAATAAGGGTGCAACGTAGCAGTTTGTATGCAAGTGAAATTCATTTCTGTGCAGTAACAAAATGAACGGATGGACAGACGATCATGCCAGGCAGCTTTCTGGAAACTTAATGGAAATTTTGGGTTGGAAACTTTTTTCTTATCAGGAAACTTTGCAATAGAATTGAACAGCCCTGATTTTCCTTTGAGTCACATCAAATGAATATGATGTGCAAATTTGATGTAAGTGTTAGTTCATTTTAATAAAACTTATGTATTCTTCTAGTCTTTGTGAAATTTTATGAAAATTTGCAATAGAATTGACCAGCCCTGATTTTCCTTTGAGTCACATCAAATGAATATGATGTGCAAATTTGATGTAAGTGTTAGTTCATTTTAATAAAACTTATGTATTCTTCTAGTCTTTGTAATGAGATTTATCAATGTTCACCCCCACCTCCCAACTTTTATTCATACAATAATCATTATCAGCAGTGGCGTCACGTGCTCCATGACCATAGGCATTCACTCAGCATTGGAATACTATTTCTATACCAAACACTTTTATGTTACGACATTACTTTTCATAAAAACTGAATCTGTAATAACAACTTCCCGAACATTTTTTAAGGTCAGGTGAAAGTGCGCATGAGAAGTGATTGCTCATATCGCTTAACCGCTTTACTCAAGGAGCTGAGATCACTATATCCCCTCTCTGTCCAGACCACATTTTTTCGCAAACCACATTCGAGAAAAAAGGAGCCAAGGCCAACAGTTTCTTGTTTCTCGTGGCCGGTCAGCCACTCACATGTTTGAAATTTTGATGTATTAAAATGTGTTGTGTATTTCTTATTTCTATCTCTGTGAGTACTTTCAATTTTATATCAGGTTGGCCTACAGTGTTGTTCGATGAAACTGAATCACTGCTTTTGAAGTAAGATATTTGTTGATAATTTTTTTCAGTGCTGTAGAACTTGTTAATTGTCTAGTTGCATTACATTATACAGTCAGTTAGTTAGTTAGACTGCATCATTCATGTTTTGTAACCAATACAATCACAAGAGCTCATGTGCGCTTGTTTCGTCCACTATAATCTATTCAATGTACTAACTGAGCTTTGAGCCAGCTAATTGGAATTAGCAGCAAAAATCAAACTTTGGTTAAATGCAGGTTATTACATTTTATGATCAACATTTCTCTGAAAATTTACATGGCATTTGAGTATTCAACAGACACATCTTCATTATGTGTCATTAGGAATCTCCAATAAATGAACGATTGAATCATTCAATAGGCCATTCGTTTATAGCTGTGTGCTGTTCCTTTCAGAAACCACGCACCTGCGTCATTGTCCATCGCTATTGTCATAGTCATTGTTAGTCTCTGTCCACTTTGCAACTATGGTTGATGACTAATACTCGATCAGAGATATTTCTTGCATTCTAATGAATTCTATTTATGACTGAAGCCGTCTGATTACTACAACAAGTGTCACAGACAGCATCAAATCGTAACTTTCACCACTGTAGAATTCATTTGTCATGAGAAAATTATACAGATGGATGACAGAAACAACGAAGTTAGAACTCAGATCGTCGATTTCGCATGAACATGCAGTAAGCTAGGCATTGGTCAGTCGCATCGTCAACCGATATCGAAGTACAAACTCGTATGAAAGTCCCCGATTTCTTTGCGGATCAGAAAGGAAAACTGATGAAAGAGGAGATAGAATTCTAATGAGACTTTCCAGAGAAAATCCAGAGTGTAGAAAATCGTTCGAGATTGTAGGCTTATCAATAGAGTAGAAGTGGGAAGTAGAACTTTGTCTTTCATCACTTTTTTGGAAGTTTAGAAGTGATTCAGTTTCATCGAACAACACTGTACCTTGCTTGACGACTTTCATCTTTTCAGTACATTCCCTTGGGACGAAAGGCGTGGTTATGATCTCATCTACAGAACTAAACATAGCGCCACATCAATCACGTAAAAACAAATTATGGAATTCTACCGAATCTGGGTGTTCGAGTCAGATGCATTACTCTGCATTCATTGGAGAACGCTCATCATCTGATCGCAGTCTTGTCTGAACGTCAGCCATCTGCTACTGTTGACGTAGTGGCCTCTCTCACATCAACCGAAGCCAGGAACAATTGGGTTGCGCTTCCCTTGCTATATTTAGGTACCGTGCCTCGATCAAGAATTGCGTAGAATTTCATTGCAAAAATTGGTGAAGGCAGAACATCATGTCTATCGGGAAAGCTAATATTGGCGCGGGCGCGTGCGCTTACTGCCTCTCACACACACAACTCTCTTTCGCTGTCTGAATGTCAGTACTCCGTCTGAACACACGACAAGCATGTGTGTCTAATTGTTCGAAGAAAACAGCTGTGATTCAAGTACGTGCTGCAAAACTGTTCACTCTGAGTTTGAGAGTCTGATTTTGAGACGGAAAGTTGTGTACAGCTATCACGAGAAGCTATCGAATTTAAATGAATGATTGCACTTTTCATTTTTATAATTGTTGGAAAATATTTTTTTAGGATGCGACGAAGGCCTCGCAGGTACGGAGAAGACGCCACTGATTATTAGTATAAGAAAAAATCTACATTTCAAGGAAGGCATGGAAAGAGAGAACATCAGACGGAACAACTCAACTAATGGTTCAACTGGTTGCTGGTTAATTGGCTTGCGTCATGAAATGAATGGAACTTGACATGCCCATTGTTTAGTTGTATATTCATCATGGATATGGACCTGTTCTATCATTCATTTCTATTCACTGTGTAGTGGATGGTTAATCAGATATCAGGTTGCTAAGTGCACATCATTCATCTCTTGCCATGTAAGTGATCAACAAAGACAATGATGAAATCTGATGAAGGCAGCCTCTCTATCGGATAGAATGGAAATTTTAATGTTATTACGTAAACGATGAATTGCGCCGTCATTGCGAAAATATAGGAAAATCGATCAATTATTTTTTTAGTTTCACATGAGTACAGAATGAGCATAATGAAAAAAAGGAAAGAACTGGAAGTGCACACTGTAAACTGCCAGCAGCCACTTGTAAGTCAATTTATTAGCCGTCAGCATTTTGACTGATGCTACGTATTATCAGTCAATTTTTGTCTCATCTCACAGACTAATTTGTATTATTACGTTTACTGCATATCATGCTACTTATAACTAGTATATAAGCTTTTATTAAACTCGGATGTTGTCCTTGACGGTTTTCAATTATATGAACATGCCATTCTTAAAGTAAATAGGGATTATTTCTTTAGACTAAGAGTCATGGTAATTGCAGCTCTGGATATTTGACATATTGATGCCATGCGCTAATTCAGGTTTTAAAATGTTATTCACAATTTTTAAGTTTGTATATAATTTCCTAAAATCCGTACTTACTAAGCGAATGATCAATAACAAGGCATCAGAGTGATTCACGATACGCATATAAGTGTGCGAGTGTGAACAAGTGAGGCGAAGTGGGAGAGAATGTGGGTAGGAGTGTCTAGATATAATACCTTGGCGTTGAATCGTTTTAGAAACAATATTTTTAGAAAAGTAGACAGTATTGTCTGATATGTTGGCTGCTCATTGTCTCATATTGTCTGTTACAATTGGTTGATATTTCGCTGGCTACAGTTAACAGTGTAGTTGACATTCATCTTCAAATCATGAGCACTTTGTAATCGTGAATACTTTGTAACTAATGTTTTCGAGCATGAATTACCGGTAACAAATACCGGATGTTGTTGAACCCAAAAAATCTCAGCAGTAACAGAAATCAATGAAATGTGCACATCGGGAACAAACTCAGAAGATCTGTTTTTTTTCTGTGAATGGCAAAAATCTTGTTCAGTCTGGCAAAATTCGGCTACTAGGCGTGACTAGTGACAAAGTGTCTGCGCATGAAGATTAATTTAATAATATATTTATTTCTAAAACTTATATTATCAAGATTATAGTACTTATTTAATATTTACATATTTATTAAGATACAATATCTTTAAATGTATGGAGTTTACAAAAAAGTGGTAGTACTTGACATTAACGATTAATGAAATCTTTTAAGAAATCCTAGACTATGTACAAAAGTGATCAAAATGCACTGGAACTAATGAAAACATGCATGGAATCATCGTGTATGTTAATCCACCTCCTTACTATTTCAAATCCTTATTGCTCCAATTCCTGTATATTTTTCAGGCAGTCTAGAGTGATCTCACAGAAGTGCTTTCGAGCAACCAAAATTTAGAGCAGTATAGTGTGGCAAGAATACTATCCATTATTTTAGAGCTAGTTTTTGGAATAGAATTCCTCCGAAAGCCCGAACCGGTCATCACAAATTGGCAATTGCTTTAGAAGCTACTCGGAATTACATACGTCGGTCAAGTGGAACAGCCGTGTGAAAGATTTCAAGAATTCTTGATTTCCATTTGTTTCTAAGTTACTTTTACTTAGATTTCAATTTTTTCGAGTGTTATAATGTCACATTGTAGCAGGGCTGTGGAGCCGGCGCCGAGCCGGAGCCGAGCCGAGCCGGAGCCGATGGTTTTGGTCGGAGCCGATTTATCACAAAGGCTCCGGCTCCGGCTCCGATAGTTTGAGTTTTGATATAAGTCTAGAATTTTGAAAGGTATTAATTGGCATCATAAAAAAATTAAATCATTTGAAATCTAAAGATATGTCTTTTAAGTATACCAATGATCTGTCCTCCACGATATCTTTCTTTGCAGTTGCCGCCTTCTTTTGTATTATATGTATTATATTTACACACATGTGTAATATTTTTTTATTACATATGTTTCGTAAGACCAATTTCCATAGCTTTTAGTGACAACGTATTCTCCAAAATCCATTAATTTGAAGACATGTTATATGCATGCTAACTATGATTGCAGATTCCTAGAGACAAGTCGCCAGTCATTTATGTACTCATTTCCAGTTCAGTCAACAAAGATAATATAGCTACATTTCTTGCGCAATGTCTTAAATCCAATACGGTTACTATGCAGGTTGCCATCTATCGGTATGGCTACTGGCAGAAGCTACTGGCATCTGTGACAATGCCAATTTCCTTAGATTGTATTGTAGGCTCTTGTGCAGTCCCCACACCTACATTTTTCAAAACAATCGATTATTCAATTTGATCAATTTTGATTGGAGGGATAACTCGTCACACTCACCCGAATCCAAGTAGTACAAGTCCTCTCATGGCTATAGCAATAAGCGACCCAGCCACTTCTAGCGCCTTATTATTCTAAAGGTATCTCATTCACAATGAATTTCCTTTGACTTCAAAATTCAAAGGGTATATTTCAATGCGAAAAAACCCGAAGGCAAATTACAATGTTGACTTGCTGACAAAGTTTGCGACTATGACATCGCAATTACCCACGTAGATTTTTTACAACAGTACGGAATGCTTCACTCAAACCGGTGATACTGAAACGGACATCCAATGGTGCTGCATCTTTTGACCAGAGAAATAATTGGGGGGGGAGGACTGCACAAGAGCCGTATCGTGTAATAGTATTTCCTCAAATGTCATAGACCTGTGGATATCAAGAATTTTCATTATTATTTTTTCCGTCTGTCAACACTTTATGCTAATATCATGTTGACTTATATGTAAGCAATAAAAAAAGACTGAGACGCTCTCAATAAAGGCGCCTTTTGACCTCCCTTTTCTATTGTCTATGACATTAAACCGCACACTCATTCGAAAGCTAGCAAAGTAAATGGGATTTCTGCTCAGTGCTCGCAGTCAAATTTTTATTATGCTTTGCACCCTGCAACATGCTGTGTGATACTCCGAGTTCAGTTTCATCAGCTTAACCATCATCAGAGGAATAGTGGTAATATGTTATACATAAATTGAATATAATAATATACATGAATCATTGATGAATTATTTAGTGCAACTTTACGCCATAATGAAAAATACGAAATTAACATAATGTAAGTTAAGCCTTAACTTATTAAGTATGCTGCATAGAATTACAAAACTCGTCCTAAATTAGATATTTTTAATTTTTTAAGTATAATTTTCAATTGTACATTTCTAGCCTGCACTGCAATGAGACTATCTAAATTACAATTTCTACAGATGATGAGTCGTGGGCTACCCACCGATCATATTATTCATGGACCAACAGACTATTGGATAAAGGCAATAACAAATAGCAATAACAACCTAAGCTAGCTTATATACACTTAAGTATTCAATAAAGCAATTGATATCTTTATTGATACGGTATATTTGGCTATATAGCCTATACCCTTTCCATGTTCGAGTAGATACAGGCCCTATAAGCTATTTAGAGGCATACGCTATCCAGTTTCATGTTCAAGCTTTGTTAAAAAGCTTATACTACTATTCGGCCCCTGTGACGGCTAATTAGGTATATCATCATCACTCATGTGGTCTTATTTAATGTAGCCTCGTAGTAGACTGGTTGCAAGCTAGGCCAATTTATATTTAGCCAGTGCGGGAGATCTTTATCTAATTTAACCAATCCAGGCTATAACTTCATGTTATCTTTCAGAGATAGTCAATTCATGCAAAAATGTATGACAAGTATGTTATTTATCGTTATATTAGGCTATTATTATTTTTATTATTAACTTAGGTCGTTGCTTGTTAATGAAAACTAATTTGATGATTGTAGCAAGCCTCTAAAGGCCACACCGCTATCCAAAAAAACCATTCAACGGATCCAGGATAACCAGCATAGATAGAACCTGAATTTGAAGTCGGAGCTGGAGCCGAGCCGGAGCCTTTCACATCAGTGTCGTGGAACCGGAGCCGGAGCCGGAGCCGGAGCTGGAGCCGGAGCCGATGAGATAACGCATCGGCTCCACAGCCCTGCATTGTAGTCACATGCATGAATTTGCCGTGAATAAAGTATCCTCTATTTCTCTTTCTCTTTTGTTCTTTACTCGCTGGTCTTCATGCACAAATGCACAGTCACAATTCATCATCACTTACAGATTTTCTGTATCAACATTTTAATGGAAACCGTGTGAATAGTACACTGTATTTCGCCTACTCAATTAAACGACATAATCCTTATGATTGTGATCTAATGTCACAGTAAAAAGTAGACTAATTTAGAGTCTCTATCATCAGCAAATACCATGAACAGATGCAAAACGTAGTAAGTGGACTGAACCAGCTATAAAGAGAATTGGATGTAGAGCATCTGAAAAATGATCTTAGAAATCTAATTCATAGTTTGGTACCTCGCCTTCAATTACTCGGTCATCATTAATCTGTAATTTCTTAATTTCATTCATCTCTAAGATATTCCCGTGAATGATATTTCCAGTAAACAAATAAGCTCACATGCGATTCGGTTTTTCACAAAAAGTTATGTGATTTGCAAATGAATGATGTTGTAGCCTTATCAAAAAGAATACTGAGATTTCCAAATTTCAAGCATTAATTGAAAAAAATTAGCCATACTTATCAACATTGATATGCAGCAGTTCACACCATCAGTTTTCATTGAGGATGGAATGAACAAATTGGCACGTTGAATTTCATATAACCCTCCAGGCGGTGGGCCCTTCAGCCACCTTCCAGGCGGTGGGGGGGGGCATATTTATGCCCCCCCAGGATATCCTAAACTAAGTGTGCGAATTTTATGAAATGCTGGCCTTTACACATTTCGGACATGATGAATTCAGTGGTGCCATTTGCATTACTTAATTTGACTGTCTTCATGCTATAAATAGCATTTCAAAATTTGAAAATGCGTTTTTTTTCAGAAAAATGTATTTTTTATGTTTTTAGCGAAATTTTATCATCAGATTATCGCAAAAATTGACTCAAACATGTTTCAAGTTCTTTGAATACAATGGTGGTGTTCGCATTGCTTTAAAATTTGAATATATGCAAAAATAGCATTTTAAATTTTGAAAATTTATTTGTTTAGTTATTATCAAATAAAATTATATATATAGTTTTTTTTTGAGATTATCAACAGAGAGGACTCTAAAAATATTGAAACATTTATCACTCTTATCAAAAGAGCTTTTTGCTAATGTCATAGAAGCATATTTGATTCAAACAAATGTTTTTCATTGTTGAATACAACTCAAGTTGATCAAATTTGGTTAGAGCTGATTATGAAGATATCTGTTACCGATTCCAATGCAGTCAAATTAGTCAAGCAATAGCGCCTTCGGCGTGTTTGTAAGTGATGAAAGGATGCAGTGGGAAGGCGATTGAACGTGATACGCAGACTTATTGCCTCTACTGCCAAGGCAGACAAGGATTCTGTAGACTATTCGGTCAACTGATTATGTAAGTTGAAAAGGGAAATCTGAAATTTTGAAAACAGTATTCCATATATTTATGTTCAAATAGTACATGTACATGCCTACATGTAGAAAATACATAACATATACATGTGAATATATTTTCAATACATAACAGTAATAAAAAAGATGTAAAAACTAATATTACTCTATAAAGTACTTACAATATCATTGTAAGTAGTATATGCAGCTTATTTTCAAATTTGAATTGGTAAACCGTGATAAGCATAAAGTTATTTACAGTCAAATAAGTTATTCTATACGTAATGAGTGATTCCAAGCAATAGCAATTCATTCATAGACAAAATTTCTGAAGAATTTCACTGATTTGATAAAATTTCGAAAGTACTTTTCAATAAAGGTCATGTAAAGGTCGTTCCTGTGATCCAATTTTAATAATTTTACAGGAAATTGTCAAAAATACGCAAAAAATAAGCTACTGAAAATTTCAGAATCATACGTTTCATATTTCATGAATTAGATCGAAAAATACAAAGGGGGGGCATAAATATGCCCCCCCCCACCGCCTGGAGGGATAACTAAAAACATTTGCAGATAGATAAATAGAAACAGCTATTCCTTCTCATGAAGCTGAGTGAAAAGTGTCGTTTCTTAACTTCAAAATGTGTTTAGCGTCAGTATCCATCAACCTCAAATTAATTAGGTCAATGAATGCTATCCTTCGCAATGAATAAGACTCATTATGACAGTGCAGGAATGCAAAGCACCCAAAATAAAGATTTACCAGTAGCTACATGCACTATGTACATGAACAAATCATTTTACGGCATTGAAGTGAGCCTGAAATCATAATGCATCATGTTTTATAAATATTGTACTATATAAGCCAGAACTTCGACGAAAAGAATCACAAAGTAATAATAATAATAACTTCTTTATTGTCCCACAAAGGCGGTGAGCACATTACAGAGGTGACAAAGTTTAAGACAAATACTCTATAAAAGAATCACGAAAACGAACGCGTTTTGTTAATGGACGCCTCAGTTCACAATGATTTCTGGTTCTTTCACAAACTCGTTCATTGGAAAATGATCTCAATGGATGCGGTGGAGACAACAAAACATTTTTGACCATTCGATTACACATTAAATCTGTTGAGAATAATGATGTTTCACGAAGGTTTTCACCGATGATTTTGTATGTCCTTCTCTCGACACTCAACAACTTCCTGCGAAGATTGTCAGGGATATAACAAAATGTACTGTAATCATACAGCAGGACAGGTCGTATGAATAAGCAGTATGCTTTGATCGTTAGGGAGGCGGGACTTCCAGATCTTTTAAGTTGCAGTATAAGATAGACTCTCTTTGACGCCAATATATTCGATATGACTATTCCATTTCAGATTCGAGAAAAAACATAGCCCAAAATGTTAAGATGTTCAACCTTTTTTTACAGAATTTTCGGGAAGTTGCCTGCAGTGTTGTCTGCAATGATGTTTTGGTGACAAAACCATTAGATGACACTTTGATGAATTCACATTGCCATACTGTTAAGCCATGCTGTTGAGCTCACTGGAAAATGTTATTGAGTTTCATCTGCAAATTGTCTTCAGAATCATTTCGCACAAAATGCAGCACAGTTTAGTCATCCGCGTATTTGACATTGAATTTTCACACTTAGCTGACATTGTGTCCATTACTAAAGTAAGTAACAGCTGACCAATAGCGCTTCCTTGCGCCACACCACTTGATATATTTCCCCATGAAGAAACATTACCATTTGCCCACACTCTCTGTTGGCTGTTTGTCAAATAACTTAAAAGCCACACAATGATTTTAGAGGGTAGTCTGAGAGTGATGCATGCTTCAATGATGATGGAATGCAAAAGTTTATCAAATGCCTTCGTCAAGTTTACTGTTGCAACACGAACCACTCCTGAACAATGGTCGAGATGCTTTAAAATGTGCAAGTAAATGAATGTCAAAGCGGATGCAGTGCCCTTAACAGGGCCAGGGATATACACAAACTGGCTTTATGTTCAATTTGCTAGTGATATTAGGTAGCAACCACTTCGAAACTATAAGTCTGTCGAATACTTTCGAAACTACAGGGAGTAACGAAATCGGTCGATAATCATTTAATTTTGACGGATTGTTTTTCTTGTGAATTGGAATTACATTCACTCTTTTCAAATAATCCGGAACATATCCTTCTCGAAATCTCTTATTAAAAATGAGGGTTATGACCAACGCAGCAGAGTTGTTACGAAACACCCGATGTGGTAATGAATCAGGACCACACGATTTTCGTTTCAGACCACTTTTGTTTTAACAACTTCACAAACAGTAACTTGAAGTGATTCTGCAGTAAGGTTGCTAAAATCGAGAGTTGACCAGTCAAATAAGTCAACCTCATTTCGAAAATTTTACAGAAAATACGAACTAAAGGCTTCAGATGATATATGAGAGTACTGAGCCTTTCGTTCCTCTATCTTACCAGCAGCTTTAAAAGCATTCCACAATTGCTTTAGATCACCAGATCGAAAGGCATCATTCAAATACTCCGACTTGAGATATTTTGTGTGTCGATCACCTCATCACAGCCGTACGGAGGCGCAAATATTTCGCAAATTGTTTGTTCGCATGCGCGGCATCACGACCATTAATCAATACTTTCAATGACAATTTTATACGCGGTTGCTCATTCGATCTGATGTGAGCAACTCTTTCAGGGAAATATCTATCGAATAAAAAACACCTCACAGACATTTTCGCGGCAAATTCCAGCGTCTCACAATCGCTAATATGAGATATCCAATCAGTACTGTTCAAATCTTGGCAAAAGCCAGCTATATTGGATTTGTAAAATTTCCGCACTTTGACTTAAACGTTATCTGTAACATCTTCATTACCAACAACACGTTGCCACAGAATAATCCCATGATCTGATTTACCAATTGGAGGGAGTAGTTTAGGAGCATCATAATCCGCGATGTTAAAGAATATTTGATCTAACATAATAAAAATGATACCAATGGCCACTGTTGTGATACTGAAGAAATAACATGAAGTAACATGGGAGTAGTTTAGGAGCATCATAATCCGCGATGTTAAAGAATATTTGATCAAACATAATAAAAATGATACCAATGGCCACTGTTGTGATACTGAAGAAATAACATGATAATATTTATGTAAGTCGTTGAAGTCACCAATCACTATTATTCGAGTACTTGAAAAAAGCATATATGAATATAAATAAGTGATATCTTAGCACAGAGTTGGAAACCGGCCGAGATTTTTGGGCCGCTCCGGCGGCCGGCAACGTCCAGGCACAGGCCGGCAACTGAACGGCAACAGTCCAACCTCAGGCCGGTCCGGTCCGGCAACATCCTGGCACAGGCCGGCAACAATCCCACTTCAGGCCAGTTTCGCACCACTAGCAATTCACTAAAATGCTAATGAGGCTAATGTTTGACCTTTCAAAATTATTCAAAATCAAAGTAGGCCTACAAGATCCAAGATTATTTACACCTTGGGCCTACGGATAAATTTTCTGGAATAATGTTTTCACTTATGGGCTTAACATACAAAGCGCGTTACTGGGATGAGAAGGCAGAAATAATGTTTGTAAGGGACTCTTTGTACGAATGCGTTTCACTGATTGGAATAGAGAACAAGGCTAAGCCTGATTATTGATTATCCGAAAAATTGATGTGATAAGCATCCGTTACGGTTAGCCAAATTTACCATAGCGATAATTGCAACGCAATCTCGAGCATCCAATTTCTGAAATTTTACTGAAAAGTTTTTATTAATCTTAGACAGGGATTATCTGCGAGAAATCCATTTCTTAGACAAAAAGAAAAGTTAGAGAACGTTACTATGTATTTTTCCAAAGTTCGGCAGTGATAATATTCTGAAACATTTTTCTTCATCTAGAATGTAGGGTATTTGAGCAAGGTAGTATGATATAGGAACCCCTTTCCAGTATGCATCAATTTATGATTATAGTCATCGTTAAGTAACATTTCATCAAGGCGAGTACATACCGATACCCTACATATTGTACTGAAGAACGCTGTAAAATCATCACATTGTAAATATATTTACTTCTGCTATACGAAATCGTTGTTGTTCTTGGTCCCGGCCCTACCGATAATTGATTGCACACAACAAGTGTCCTGTTTTAATAATAATAATAATAATGGTGTATATTTTCAGAAATATTGGAAATCATACAGGCATATGCAGATCAATAAGAGAAAATACAAGAAAATGAAAGAGTGAAGTAACTGAAATTGACACACTATCTTTTAAATCAATTGAATCTTTCGTTAATGAGCTTAGCGGTGAAAGGGAAGAAAGATGTCTTGTACTTGTTCGTCCGACACATTGGCACACGCAAGTGACGAGAGTACCGCAGTCTTTTGGGGACATATCGGTATTTGTGAAGTACATGGGAACAATCGGATTCAATCGAAGAAAACAGCTTCATACTTAGCCTCCTTCTTCTGTTGGAGAGATGGTCATCTTCAGTAGATGGAGGAGGTGAACCGTTGTAAATAATCCGCAAGGCACGCTTTTGAATTCTTTCAATTTTGTTGTTCAGTTTGGCTGGCAGATGAACAAAGACAGGGGAAGCATATTCTAGCACAGAGCGAATCAGTCCCCAGAAAACGCTTACCAAATCGTCAGTATTTGTGAAATGTCTCAATTTCCTCAAAACAAAAAGCCGTCTATTACTTGTTTTGAGCACATCAGAAATATGATCGTCCCATGACAGTCGACTGTTCAGTGTTGCACCAAGAACTCTCATTTTGCTCACAATCGGTATAGACAATTTCATTTGATGCTCATCTGTTTTACCACAAACCAAAGCCTTTGATTTGCTTTTGTTTAACTTTAGATTGTTGGTACTACACCATTCCTCAATGCCAAAAATTTCATTTAAGATGATCGATTCATTGTCACAATCTTTGGTGGTAGGAATGATCAAATTCAAATCATCCGCATACTGGACAGGGTGTACACCATCAACTTTGAGAATAAAGTCACCAATGAAAAGACTGAATAAAGCTGGCCCTAGCACAGAGCCGTGCGGAACTCCCCTTTTTACTACAATAGGATATGAATATTGTTTGTTCACTCTGACTTGACAAATGCGATCACTTAGGTAACTTTGAAACCACTGGATGGAATAGGTTGGAAAGCCGAAAGCCTTGAGTTTATGGACAAGAAGTTTATGGTCTACACAGTCACATGCAGATGAAAGGTCTACCGAAATAACCGCAACACCACTTGCATTCGAATCATCATACCCGGACAGAAATCGTTCCATAATTTTGATGAGTGCAGTTGCTGTCGAATGTTTAGGGCGAAATCCGTGCTGCGTTTTTCCATATGCACTTAGAAAAGGACACCACATTTTCTGAAAGATAATCTTCTCAAAAATTTTCGCAGGTACCGACAGTAAACTTATGGGACGGAATTTATTCAACGAGGGAGGAGATGTTTTAGGCACTGGTGCTATGATTGTGTTTTTCCAAAGCATAGGAAACTGTCTTTGCTTGACCGAAGTCTCGAATAACAGCTTTAACGGAGATGAGAAGAAATCGGCCAATTCTTGATATCTTCTTGTGGGAATACCATCAATACCAGCAGTATTTTTTGTTGACAAATTTCTCAAATGGAAAAACACATCGAACTCGCTTGTATCGACGTTCCAATTATAATCATTGATATATTCGTCGAACTTGTGAGTTGTTGTTACAGGCTCTACATCATTGCAAGAGGTCTTTAAACAGTCAGCAAAGTGCTTGACAACCTTCTCAACACCACCAGATTTGGGAATAATGTCATTCCAGGTTTGATGAGTGCTTTTGCCAGTAACCTTACCAACCAATTTCCATACACCTTGTTTACAATTTCTTAATTTATCAACATACTGCTGCTTCGACTTCATGATTTCTTCTTTGACCTTCGTCTGCAATACTTGATATCTACCCCAGTCTCTTCTTCTGTAGGCGTCCCATCGATCTTCAATTATACTTTTTGTTAATGGAGTCATCCAATCCTTATCGTGAGATGTTAAAGAAACTTGTCGCTGTGGAATGCATTTTTCTATAATCTCTTTCACTTTCGAATAAAAACGTTCAACCAGCTCATTGACATTCACATTACCAGTTAGAGGCTCATTCCAGTAAACCTTTTGCATTTCCTTGCTAGTTGCAACAAGATTTGATTTACGATAATCATAAATGGTATGCCATTGTACAGATCTATGAGGACGAGACATTTCAAAAGATGGAGATGCATACAAAGTCAGATGGTCAGAATTGCCGATTGGAGCACCATAAATAACATCGCCAGGTGAATAGATTTGACAAAGTGACTCTGATATTAAAATGTGGTCTAATACATTCGAGCCTCTCGTGGGATGCTTAATGATATCAGTCAAAGCAAAATCATCACAGAAAAGGTGATGATTAAATTGGTTTAAATCACCGATAATAATCACTCTATAACTTGGCTTTAATGTCAATATACGATCAAGGAGAAGTGTCACAAGATTATGAATCTCATCCAGCAGTGGCCTGTTAAGACCAGGTGGAATGTAAATACCAAGAACGAAACACTCTGATTTAGGAATATCCAAAAGAATTTGTTCAGACTTGACAGCACTTGTTTCGTGGCAATTTATCATTTCAAATTCAATATCGTTCTTGAGGTAGATTGCAACACCACCCCCTTTGCGAACAGGTCAATCTGACCTTACAATTGAAAATCCTGAGACAGCAATTGATGATGAAGATACATCCTCGTTTAACCAGGTTTCGGTGAGGCAGACCAAATCCGGCTGAAGGGTTAGTATAGATGATGCAAACTCATCGAATTTACCAAGTAAGGAACGCACATTTGTTAGACATATTTTCGGATAAAAAGTTGAATTCGGTAAAATTACATTCGAAAATTTGTTACATTATTTGAAGTATCAGCGTCTATTATAGCACCAGCACGAATAGTGACATTTTCGCCGTTATTTCTGTGCCTTGTTAGTTCGTCTCTCAATAACTTTTGTCGCCTCAACTGCTCTTTTGTTAAAGTCGGGTTAACATACACGTATTTAAAGTTTTTGTCTCGTCGAAGACCTTTGGATTTCTTTAATAACTCTGATCGCGTCTTCATTCCAGTGGATTTCACCTTGAGAAGACGAGGACGGTTAGAAGAAATTTTCCCGATTCTATAAGCTTCCGAAATAGTGTCGCCTTCAACCTCTAAAGTCTCAAGTATTTCCTTAACTTTCTTCTGGTCCTCAAACTCCCGCTCAGAAACAGATCCCTCTGACTCCTCCTGCAAACCAGAGATCACGACATATTTTCGCTTCATGTGCCTTAGCTCCAGCTCATGCATCATAGATGTCTCCCATTTCAGAAATGATTCCTCATTTAACCAGATGTTTGAGTTACAAACGGAGCGGAGCTCATTAACCTCCTTCATAACTGCTGTGTATTCATTCCCTAAAGACAGTGGTTTTTGCTACAATCTCAAAACACGGTGGTCAATGTCTTCTAGAGAGCTTTTAACTTGTTCAATTTCACTTTTAAATGATGTAATTATTTCGACCTTCACTGAATCAATGCGTTGATTTATAGAATCAATGAAGGATTTCAGATCATTCATAGTAAATGACTTTGACCCTGTGCTCCTACTGGAGCTAGATGTAATATCAGTCGTTTTGGCAGGAGAGGTCATTGCAATAGCTATGAAAGGGATGACGTTGTTGCACCACTTGGTCACGTGAAAGAAAATCAATAATTTGACAGGGTCTGTGTAGCAAATGCCGCAGATAACAGCTGATTGATGCAATCAGATGACCGCTGACAGACCAGCAGGCAACAGCAAGCGTCAACCACACGAAGAAGCAAATAGGCACAATAGAAATGAACGACCTTGGATATGACACAGGATTCAGCAGATCAACGACGAAGCAATAATACTTCTATAAATAGATACCGACGGACACTGAGGAAATCCACACTGTAGAAGATCCACACGCAGATAGAAGAGAAGTGAGATGAATTCACAGATCCCGACCAAAACAGGAAAAATCCTCAAATACCAGGCAAACCAGCAATCAGTGAGACCACCCAATAGCAGGAACACGCAGAACAGGCACAAAGCAATCAGATGATCCAAAAATTATGCCAAAACCCCTCAAAGAAACCACCAAACAACGATAACCGAATCAGACCTGCGACAAACGTCCGACCACCAGACTGGGCACCATCGACCTATTAATCGCTCGATACTCACAAAATATCAGTTTCATTCATTGAAAATGCATGTAGGCTACGTTATCTACAAGATATATTTTGAAACCCGTCAGACATTGTTAGCTGAAAATCAAAAGTCACTTGGTGAAAAAAATGCAGTCTTAATTAAATGCACATTATGATCTGCGATATCCGGATCTTAATGAAGAATAATGTAGGTTTTCAATAAAAGGGAAGAGAGAAGATGTTTCTTTTCGGAAGTCTTAATTATACCAGTCCGATAAAGCGAGGTTTGACTGTATGTATTTTCAAAATCAACATAATTAACTAATATAATTTCCAATCATGCTAAAATCATGCTGAAAGATGTAAACTAATAAATCAAATAATGTCAAAATGAAATTAGCTGAACTGAGTGATCAAAAGACGTTCCTCAAACAATGCTGATTACCTTATAAAGTAAAAGCCGGCCTGAAACACAGGCCGGTCCGGCTTCCATCTCTGCCTTAGCATCGTGACGGATAGCATCTGGTGCGATCTCATCATAGCATGTAGAGTGATTACAAAAAATGTCTGTACATATATTTTGTAACATTAAATTTTTTCACACTAAAAATAGCCTGGAAATTGATACATTTATCAAACCTCAACAGATGTAGCCACCACAAGACTTTTTTCGACCTTTTGGGCCTTATCAGTCATTGGCAGGTTCAGACAAGCGATGTTGGCGCCAAAGGACGTGCAAACATATTATCCAAATACAAGGCCACCGGATCATCTGCTGAGAGTGCGAATTAAACAGGAATTAGCCAGTCACTCCTTAAACGCACCGCTTCAATACTGGATTGACAAACAAATTGACATCCGACGAGTAAAGGAGTTAGTGATCAAGAGCTACTGACGTTCTGGCCAGCGCGGCAAAGGAGAAAGTGCAGGAAGGTGTAAGCGAATCTAGCTGAAGCCCTTATAAGTGCTGCAGGGTGAATGACAAGCGAGCGACAGGCGAAGCAAGGGAAAGAGACCGAACAAACCGAGAGCGGCAAGGGAGTTAGAGCGGACGGGGCAAAGGAGGCGAGCAATTACATCTTTAAAAACGACCGTATATTTTTTCATGTTTTATTAATTTTAAGATTTATAAATAATAAGGCTTTGTGTTTAAGAGAGTAGGTTGGTGCGTTCGTTCGGCAGACATATAAACGTTCAAGGCGCGTCAAACTTTTTTGACTTCCCTAGGACTACATTTTAAGCCAAACACTTGACGGAGATCGTGTGGAGGACCACCCAGTCCATTTTTTCACTCTCACTTTCTAAAGCGGGCGGGGCCTTCCCCCCCCTAATGGCTCTGACTTGTGATCTCGACAAATGCATGCCGGGCGGACCTACCGGGGGTCCATAAACATAGCGCTATAACGGCTGGACTTCACCCTTAAGTGTACGAGATCGTACTCGATTGAGGAACTATATTATAATAGACACCACTACACAGTAGTATCACCATGTCAACCCCATGGAGACCAGTAACCGACACAGTCCCTTCATCACACTAGGGTAGTTAGCGATAAAAAAAAACAACTACGAAGGAGGATCTTGCAATCGATTAACGACAGGAAACGCGGCAAAGGAGAAGGAGCACAGCGACCACACAAGAGCGGACGCGGCAAAGCATCAAGGTGCACACGACCAATATGACCAAGAAGAACAGCAACACCGACTCCAATGAAGACATGATGAGGAGCATGAAGGAGTTCATGGAAAACCCCACCAAAATGATCAAGGATGGATTCGAGAAACAGTTAGAAGTCTTACAACATGAAATATTTGAAATGAAAGGCGAGCTCGACCGGGAGAAAGAGGCAAGGAGAAGACTGGAGGAAGACAACCATAAGTTAAACGACGACATAAAGTATCTGAGCGGCGAAGTGAGCTACCTGAATGGACGCATCGATAAGATGGAGCAAGCGGAGAGGAGGAGAGACATCGTTTTGAGCAACTGCGAGCAACCGACCGGGGACATTAAAAAGCAACTGCAGCGCACGGTCAACACTGCGCTGATGGGAGAAGTGTTACAAGACAGTGATATCGAGAGATTGAGAGTGATCCCTGAAAGAAACAGAAACGGAAAAGTAATTTTCATCGGTACCCTCAGGACAGAAGCCCTAAAGAAGGCCGTTTTATCTCACAAAAAAATTGTTCGTGAAAAGAAACCTGTTCGTGAAAGAAAACCTTACGGAGAGTCGATACCGACTGTTCAGAGACACTAAGGAATTCGCCACAAAAAACAACTACAAATTCGTATGGACAGAAGACGGTAATGTGTTCTTGAGGAAAGATGAAAACTCACGGCACATACGTGTCAGATCGTACAACATTAGATCTTCGTGATGCGTACTAAAAATGTCTAAATTACTTGTGTAAGAACTAATAATACTCGTAGTATTTTTTTCGAACAATAATTAGCAACAAAAGCAACACCAATATGCAAAAGCTTGCCACCAATTACTCAAATAATTTAGAATATGCAGATCTAGAGATAGATGAATTCAGTGGTCTTCTTAAAAAACATGAATTGTTACCTGTAAAAATTATCCATATGAACATTCGATCCCTAAATCGAAATTATCGAGAACTTGTGATCTTACTATCAGACATAGAGACAAAAATAGATATAATAGTATTGTCTGAAATTTGGCATTGCAACATTGAAATGTTCAATAACATACTACCAGGATATAAATTCCATTACCTTTATTTCCTCTACTAATAGGAGCGGTGGAGTCGCCGTTTATGTGAACACATCAACTGTAGAAGTAACTAGCATAGAATTTAACAAATTTAAGAATTGTGATGACTTATGGTTGTATTGCAATTCCCAAACTTCAGATAAGAATTGTATAATCTGCGTATATAGGAGCCCATCACTAGATATAGGACCATTCAATGAGAGTGTATCAGAAGCTTTAAAAAGCATTAAGAAAACAGGAAAAATAATATTAACTGGTGACTTCAACCTAAACTACAATAAGCTAACAGACACTTCCATTAGTAAATTCTACGATCAAATGATTGACTTCAATTTCTCTCCTTTGATTTGTACACCTACTCGCATCGCAAAAGACAGTGAAACCATTATAGACCAAATACTTATACATGATAAGGTGTTGTATGACCCGAAAAATCATATATTTACCGGTAATATCTGCTCTGATTTGACTGATCATTATGGACAATATCTAATTGTTCAGCATATTGATGCCAACCAAAAGAAATACACAATCAAGGAAAGACCATTTATACGTTCTTATACAAAAGAAAATATAGAAATATTCAAAACCAAAACTACTGACATAGATTTAGACAGCACTGCATTGACTACACCGTCAAAAAAATTCCTCTATTTACGAGATAATTTACTAGAGCTGCATGACGCTGTATTTCCATTAAAACGCATTTCCAGGAAAATGTTTAAAGAAAAAGAATGGTTCTCTGAGAATTTAAAAAACTGTCACAGGAAGAAAATGAGGCTATACTACAAATGGAAAAAATCAAAACTTGAGGTGGATGAGATAAGTTATAAAAATTATATGAAGTATTTTAAGAAGATAGCTAGTGCTGAAGAAAGACAATATCATAGCAACAAATTTCTAACAATAAAAAAGGACACAAAGGAATTATGGAAACATATCAATAGCATAAGAGGAAAAATCAAGACTGATAATTACATAGCAGAAATTCATACGGAAGAACATGTTAAGTATGATCCCGTTGACATTGCAAACGTTTTGAATGAGCATTTTGTCAATGTAGCAGACAAGTTGACAAACAGCTCAATTAACGAAAAATATGACGAAAAACACGGTGATAGATGTAATCAAACTTTCAAGTTTGAAGACTTTACGCTCACAGAACTTATTGAAACTATAAGTACTATGAATGCCAACAGATCTACGTATGACAAGTTACCTTTGAAAATATTTAAACAATGCTCATCAGATTTTTTTTCACATCTGTGCCGTGTATATAATGAATCAGTGAAAAGAGGAATCTATCCCGAATGCTTGAAAGAATCGGTGGTATTACCAATATATAAAAAAGTGACAGAAGGAAACCATCAAATTATACGAGTAGACCAATCTGTCTATTAAGATATCTAAGAAAAATTTTTGAAAAGATGATCCGTAAGCGAGTATTTAATTTCTTAGAGAAAAACCAAATACTATTTGAGAATCAATATGGTTTCCGGAAGAATCACTCTACAAATTTGGCACTCTTAAAAATGACGGATAAAATATACTACGCAAAAGCCAATAATTTATTTAAAATAGTATTAAATCTCGATATATCGAAGGCTTTTGACACTGTTCAAACGGACATACTGCTAGGAAAATTATACAGGATAGGGATTCGTGGCTTTGTACATGAATGGTTTGCTTCGTATCTGAGAGACAGACCACATAAAGTCCTCGTCAATAAGGTACAATCAAAGATGTTAACGGTAAAGACAGGAGTGCCACAAGGCTCATCTTTAGGACCACTATTATTTTTGATCTACATTAATGACATGAAAAATATAGACGTCTGTGGTGATCTCAGTCTGTTTGCGGATGACACCAATCTAATCGTAAGTGATAGGATTCTTGAATGTGCCATAGAAAAAGCCCAAATGTCATTGGACAAAATTCAAGCATGGATGAAAAATAATAGACTAAAGCTAAACTTAGGAAAATGTGAATATTTGTTCATTCCTCCCAAGCTCCAAACCAAAAATGTCCATTTTGATTTGACAATAGAAAACTGTAAGTTATCTCAAGTAGACAGCACTAAATTTCTTGGAATCAAATTCGATAATAACTTTAAATTTGATAATCATATCTCATCGATAATCAATAAATTGAAAACATTTATACCGACATTATACAAGCTAAGAGATATCATGCCATTAAAAACATTATGCGTACTACACGAACAACTATGTCTCCCTTATATTCAATACTGCTTAATAACATATGGTAGTGGCAACAAACAGTCACTTAACAAACTACAGCGTTTACATAAGACCTTGATCAAGATAATATACCGCAAGGAAAAACAGTCATCGGATATATCGTTTTCCGAAAGTGAACAGTATATGAATGTGAAAACTATGCATGAATTCGAGCTACTGACTCTCGCATATAAAATAAAATACAATGATAGCAGCTTGCCACCATACTACAAAACCCATTTAGAAGAATCAACTAGGCGTAGTGAAAACTTTAAAATCTCATATTTTAGTACATCACTAGAGCAAAAGAGTAGTAAATTTAGAATACCATTTTTGTGGAACGGTCTTTCGAGCAACATTAAAAAAGCTAAAACAACAAAAGAATTCAAGCAAAAATTAAAATCACTAATGATAGATAAAATGAATTATTTTTGATATAATGTGCATAGAAATATACTGCAATTGGTTTAGATCTGCATGAATAGGTCAAATATCCTTCTATGTGCTTTATAATTATGCGTGCATGCATAATGTACATACTCGTATTATATATTCTAATATACACGTGTTCTTGTATTATTCTGTACTCGCATTATACATTTTCTTTCTTGTAAGCAAAAAATAGGGCCAGGCCTAATACCCCTTGTGCGGGTCATCTGGTCCTTTTCTCCAATTGACAGTCTTTACGTTATGTCATGAAAAATTTGTATTCACATTTGTAAAAGATGCATAAAACTCATTTTGTTTGGGGAATAAATATATTTTCTATTCTATTCTATTCAATACTGGATGCGGCATTAAGTAGTTGCAGAATGCAATCCACCTTCCACGTGCCTGTGTTAAAGCAGTGCCTTCCTGGCTAATTGATGCTCTCAACAGATGGTCCGGTGACCTTGTGGTTAGAGGACATGCTTGCAGGCCCTCTAGCTCCAAGGTCGCTGGTTCAAACCAACACACGACTGATGAGGCAAGGCTTGTCTCGTGAAGGACACATCTGTTGAGAATTAATGAATTTAAAATTCATTTATTAACAAATGCAACAATTCAAGTTGATATTAGCCTAGTATTTGCTGCTCATTCATGAGAAAATTGTAATTCACAGCGAATGGCTTTTTGTTTTTTATGTTAAAAGTTGCGTTAAGATTAATTGTCCGGATCATTTGATGAGTATTTTAATTGTATCAAAGCGCTGATGAAACAACCCCGAATAGGACTTTGAGGCCTCAATGCACCTCCTCAGATTTGCTAATCAAAATGACAAAATCTAATTCTAGAATATTGTTTACGGCTGTCGGACATTCTGCTCAGATGACATAAGACAGCAAGACTTAACATAATTATGATTGATTATAGTATGTGCGTGAGTAAAGACTAGCGAGAAACATGAAATTTTGTTTCAACTTAAGAAATTGCATAATGGCAAGATTTATGTGACTATTTGCAAAACAACTTCAAAGAAAGTAGACCTCACGACTGTTTGTATATTCGTCTTTAATCTTCATTCACCTGTTTTTTTCTTATGTGTGTATGCATTGGGTCATTGAGATTACATAACCTCCCTTAATTATCATTAGTATACTCAAGCATTTGTAGACATTCCCATGTGATTTTCATTATAATGGATGGGAGGAAGATTCTTTCATAATTCAGCAGATCAGAGCAGAGATTTTATCATGAGTTAATGCAACATGATGAGTAAACCTGTGATAGTAATATACTTTATGCTCAATCGACATGTCAACGAGCAAGGGGATTGTGATTCTATAATCATTGACAAATTCAGAATATGTATTTGCTCGAAAATCCACAAATACCAGAGAAGAATGACATAGAGAAATTGTATATATCAATCTTCCGGAAAATAATCAGAAATTGTCATGGCCCTTTTATTACTCTAAAAATCCCATTCAAATCGCATGTTTTTCGTGACATGCAATTTTGCGGACATTCCGCTTTGTTTGAATCATTGAGATAAGAATAGACAGTTGTTTGCTGATGGTAATTTCACCTGCTCGTTTAGAAGTCGACTCCCAGATCTTGAGAAGAATTAAATTTGTGAGCATACAACAATTGCAAGTCCGCGACGCAAGGAGATATATTGTATGCCATTTTGTCAAATGAATCTTTTCTTAAAGAGAAATGAAAATAACCGTGAATCTTTCCGAAATACACAGGGAAGTCGACATCGTTTAGGTGTTGTCATTATGACAACGCATGTCCAGGACGTACTATTGCCTTTACTTTCTACATGTCCGTTCCAGTACTTTGTTATTTTGGAGTGTCGGATTTCTATGGTTTGATCCTTGCAAGTCCGACATTTCACAATATGACACTGGCTTTATCGGCCATTATTGGCTGTTCATAAAAGCGGACCATGTAAAATCCGCTGAAATTCAATCGATTCTCATGTCTTCCAATCGTGTCGCACAACAACGTGTCATACATCATTCCAGAGCTTGCATTCTCAGCTTTAAAATGAGCTATGTTATTTATGCATCCGTTATTTATTATTATTATACATGCATCCGTTATTGTATTGCTCAGTAGTGATCAAAATTTGATAATCGCTCAATTTATAAATTGCATTTTTTAATTAGAAAACATGAGTATGATAATAAGTCAGTCACGGGGAAAACGAGCATCGAGTATTTTACGAGCTCTCATTTGATATACTGGTCATCAAAGTCGTGGAAGTTATCACAAAATCTTGACTCTTTTGCCTGAACATGTTTTATATTCTCACTTTTTCATAAAAATGTCCATGTTTAGCATTTTCAGAATCCTTGTGGGTGATGTAAGGAATGTGAACATGTACGTTTAATACAAATAAGTTCGATAGTTGATTTTGTGATAACTTCATGATATATGTATGACTCAGATTTTCCTAGTTCGCCTATTTTGATGACCAGCATATCAAAAGAGAGCTCAGAAAATGCTCGTCTTCCCCGTGGCTGGAAATGATCATATTCACATGTTTTCTCATTGAAAAATTGCAGTTTGTAAATTGAGCGATTTTCATATTTTGAGTCTATTATAGCTCATTTTAAAGCTGAGAATACAAGCTCTCGAGTGATGCATGACCCGTTGATGTGCGAGTCGATGGGAAAGCATGAGAATCGATTGAATTTCAGCGAAATTTAGGTAGTCCGTTTTTTGTAAGTAAGTAAGTAATTGTATATTTTCATATCATTGGAAATCTTTACAAGCACATGTAGTTGAACATTTAGTCACGCGTGTAAAATGGATGCATTGTTTATTCAAAAAACAGTACAACCAGTTAGAAGTAAAGTAGAGAAAAAAATGTCAATTAGATCTCATATCATATGCAGTGGAGGTCAATTCAACTAATCGGTGTAAATGCCATACATGATTATAGTTGTTTTCGGGAAATAGGAATTTCGTCGTCTCGTTGAACTGGTTTGAGGCTGAATAAATCTCCCAGTCCGATAAGATCTCGGTGGACATAATGAATGAAGAGGGTGAGCCGGATTATCAGATATTTGTGCAAGTAGTTTGATAGCCGCTTCTTTGCGACGAGTTTGTAAATCGGGGAACTGATTGCATTCGCACATGCACATGCTTGATGATCCACCAACCATGCGATGAGCACGACGCTGGATATTCTGAAGCACTTCACTATTTTGAGTTGACATACCCACTAGAAGGGGAGAGCAGTATACGATCACCGAAAGAATTAATCCGTAATAAACTGATCTCAATTTGGAATGATCGAGAATAGGTTTCAAAATTCGTAATCCAAAAAGTCGTCTTGAGGCATATCGATTAATATATTCCATGCGTTTGTTCCACTTCCGATCCGATGTAAAGAATACACCAAATATCTTCACCTCATTAACTGACGCAATGTCTTGGATACACGGAGGAATAGTATTACCTGATTTGGGAATCCAAAGCTGTTTGCACTTGCTGACGTTCAAACTTAGTCCAACCGTTGACGACCATTCCAGCATACTAGCATGTTCTTGGAGATAATAATCAGTTTTGCTTTTAGGGATTGGAATTTCGAAAGTACAATCATCTATGTACTTGATAACAGCTGATGTCTCATAAAGCGGGTGGAGGGAGCCAACAACCATATTGAACAGGAACGGTCCCAAAACTGATCCCTGTGGTATGCCGGAAACCACTGGAAGTTCATCACTAATCACATTGTTGATCTTCACTGCTTGGAATCGATTACTCAAATAGGATTTAATCCACAGAATAAAATCTTTAGGGAAGTTATTATTGATAAGAGCATGAATGATGATGCCGTGTCCAAGTTGATCGAAGGCCTTGCTAAAGTCGTATGCCAAGATAAGTACTCCTGAAACGTCACCGTCCAGCACACGTGGACAGCTTGTGATCAGCTCTATAGTTCAACAACGGCAAGTGCGAATTTATAGCAGCATTTCCCAGTCATTAGTAGAATTTTGCAGTTCAATAACGGTAGTTTCAACCGATAAGCAACGTTTGTGGATTTCATTTTGTCAATAATCTTATTTACATTTTAACCCTTGGTGGGCATTGAACATTGCAGCATCTTCAGTCAGCGTTTCGTGAGGAATTGATTTTTAATGCAAACCTTGAATTTTAATGGTTTGCATATTTGGCTGATTTCATATAACATAGGCGACTCACGTGTGCTCTTTCCGTGAGTACTAAGTAGAGAATGTTGAGTGGCTATAGTCAGAACTTGAGATCCCTTTAGAGGGTCCCACTGTAAGATTTATTCATTTAGTTTACCAATTGATTTCAGTCATACTATTTTCAATAAAAGATAATGTATATGCATGTGCATGTACATGCAAAGTAGAGTTGAATATGAATAAAACTATATGGTAGTGTGCACTATATGAAAATGGCCACTTTGCCATAAGCAGGTCACCTAACAAAATTTCAGATGTAGGCATTCACTATAGAGCCTATATATTCAAAGCACACCCGTGTATATTACCAAATGTTTATTACTGGATATGTGCTCGTGCGCATTCTTCTTGTTTAACATTCTTACGAAAGCATATTGAATCAATCTAGTATAATATAAAGCAAGCCAATCCTCATGTCCGGAATGGATACGTTTTGAAAAAAGACTTATCTGCGGATGCTAAAATCGCTTTTTTCTACAACCATTTTTTGGAGTAGAAAACTATTTTAGTATCCACAGAAAGTTTTTCTTTATTTCTTTATTATATCAGAAGGCAATTTAACAGCACGGAGTCCTTGACGGACCCTAAGCATCGATTAGCTGGATCTCTAGAGACTGCGAAACAGCAGTTAGATGTTGTTGCGGTGACATTTAGGAAGGGATGCGTGCTCGAATATGAACATTTATCGTGAAGATCAAGCCGACCAGCTTGATCGTCTAGGAATTTGACTGTATTCAAAGCACGATTTGAATCATGGAGTTAAGATAGGTATCTTACATATAGATGTACATGAGACCAATGACACGGGAGGATGTCAAAGAATTGCAAGCAGGATCTAAGTCCATCTAGGTCCAGGATCTAAGAGCCAACTAAGTAAAGAAGAAATACATACATTTCCTGACAGGATGAAGAGTCAGTGGCGGCATCGTCGCCGTTATCGGAGTCGAAAAAATGTCACGCCCGCATACTGGTCGTCAGCCAAAATTTATCTAGCAAGAACATTCACAACATAAACTGAAGTCACACATCGTCATCAAATGATGACAGGTTCACAGTTGGCAGATTCGATGCAGAATTCATACCGCTTGTGATATATCACATTTCATTTGATGATCATAATGATGATTTGATGATATTGTCATTATTTATTGTGATGTGAATACATCATGCATTCTATAATACAACAAAAATTGTCTTCTTTATGCTGAGCTTTTGAAATATGTAAGAGATATGTACATATAATTCACATCGATGGCAAGATAATCGATCAATTGTTATTTGAAACAATGGACTGCAGAGGACCTCTGTCATCAGCTGTGAGTAATCGGTCAACGAGATTTCCACCGATTAAGGTCGCTAGTATTTCTCACGATGGTGGTTGTCGACAGCTGAATGTGCCCAAGCCCGTAACTCAGTGCAGCATACTTTATACGTGTAATTCGATCATACTCTTTATTGCTGCAGACAAGTAGATAAATGTGTTCATGACGAATTCACAGGATGATAACAATTGTAAAGTACAATGAACATAAAATAAACAACCGAAGCTGACCGAAATCAAAATCATTAAAATGCCGAGAACTGTGATATATTTGAAGTCGCAACAGACATTATATAAGCTTATTCACTGGCAATGAAGATGATAGTTTTTGCGTGACTACGGTGACATAATGAAATAATAGCAGTTGGACTCACTTCCTTTGCTTCGTTGAAGTCTTTCTGAGTGAGAGAGCCATCTTTGTTGAAATCTGAAAACAAAAGAATGCAACTTCTACAAATTCGGCAGCAAAATTAGAAACTTCCAAAATAATCGCATCACAAATGCCATTGTCGCACAGTAGCGTTCACTTGTCGCACAGCAGCGGTGTAAAGGCGCGTCTACACCAGCAGCTTTTCTTGTACAATTTTAGTCATCGTCCAATCAAACGCCTTTGTGTCTGAATACTGTAAACTGTAGACAGCCAAAAATCAGACAAAATAAGAGCCAAAATGATCAGACAGTTGCAACAGACAGCATCAGAAAATGAACAATCAAAAGTGGCTGTTCAGAGCAGACAAGATGAGACAATTATTCGCCAAAATATCAGACAATTCTGTCTACTTTTCTAGAAGTATTGTCTCTCAAACTCAAAGTGTTTAAATGTGATCGAGCTATTCAACATCAGTTAATAGCAATTAGTCACTCCTAATCACATAGGTTCTAACTCTGCTCCACTCATTCACACTCGCATTGTGAACAACTCTGATACTTTACAAATCCGTTGTACCAATGTCAACTTTAGGGAAGTATATAGACCCTTAAAAGCTGTAAAAAACATTGTAAAAACAGAATTAAAAGATGGCATCAATACGTCAAATATCCAGACCTGTTATTGCCATGCCTCAAGGTGTATACAAAGAACCCTACCTATTTACAACATTGTATATTTTATAATTGAAAATTATCAAGGATGCCATCCAATTTCAATAAAAGTGTATATATTAGTCATAAGTAGTATGATAGGCAGTAAACGCAATAATGAAAATTAGTTATTGCGATGAGACAAAAATTGTCTGACAAGCAGGAAATTTGTCTGATAATACGCAGTAAGTGCCAAAATACTGATGTGCCTCACAAATTGTCCGATAAGTAGCTATTTACAGTAAGTAGCTATTTGTAGTATGTAGTGTAAACACTCGATTTACATGTTCTGGCAACTTGTGAAACAGCATCGATGACGTGTGTATCTACAATTTTTCTTGTATTGTAGCGGTGATTCAATAATATTAGAAAATGTTGCACGCATTGCAGTCAATATCAGCTCGATGAACTTCATTCATATGGATTATATAACGTAGTGCTAATTTGTTGCATGATAAAAGGGGCTGGCTAACAAAGCATTATTTTGCAATTTGATTAGCTGAATGGAGATCTGCTGCTGTTTAATACTTAGACAAATTGGAGAATGTACTTATCATAGCTACACTGAAAGCGTTTGCTCTTGAAATGAATATATAAACTGTTTCCATCATTTTTCAAGTTCCCCTTCACAAATGTGAAAATCTCGCTTAAATTCGTCAGAATTCGCTGAGTGCAGATTTGTAATATTTGTATAGTTTCAAATTCGCATGCTGACTCAAAAACATACAAAATTATGGTAATATCATTCGTATTCAGATGAAAACAACTCGCTGGAAATTTGAGGAAATTGCACGCTGCTGTTCATAAACGTGGAAAATTTTGATAGACTCACAACTGCAAGATGGAGGTCTAATGATAGCATCGCTAACTTTCCTGGTGTTTTTCTGAAGCTCTTAAACAATTTTCTTCTAAAAATTATCATTGGGGGTCAAATAACGATTTCATGAAAGGTACATGAGAGCATGCATTGCTGCTGGGTGCTAGTCAACAAGAACGAGATTTTGAAGGGAGCGAGGTCAAAAATGAGACTTTCACTGATTGATGTATACACCACAGCTGAGTGTCTGCAAAGTTCCTCTACTTTGTCAGACAGAATCAAGGAAAAACACATGTAGATCCAATAGGAATCAGAATGAAGATTTCGGCAAAAATGAGTTTTTCTACGTTTTCTATGATTACGATGAGCGTTCTGGAGCCATGAATCGTGGCATGGAAGGAATGTCTTCAAGTCATTTCCTGTCATGTTAATGTGCGTAATCTGTGTAACTGAAAGGTGTGTTAAATCAACTGTCAAGGTAAGGCGCAATGAACTGCCCGAATTCCGATGGAAAAGGAAGTTTCATCAACTCTTTAAACCAAGAGCCTGTGGGAAACAGTGTCAAACGATTTAGAGTAGTCTAGATTCAACAATTTCCAAAAATCGAAGAGATTCAGTCATGCAAATGGATGAGGGCACGCGTTGTTGAGGATGATGGAATGCATCATGCAAATTGATATTTCTTGTCGATGTTACAGAATTGTTGGTTTGATATCTGACAGTACTGTAGCTTCTCAAATACTATAGGCAAAATAGGCAAGAGTCATCGTGTCACCGAGATGCCAGAAACTGACGTTTCTGATATGATCTCCTCAACTGGCAGAAGACAAAGTGGAATCGCTCTTTCATCGCCAAGCGAATAATGATCCGAGCTGTTCGAAGGCTTAATTTCATTCCTTTCCGACCGGATCCAACTTTTCTAGGACGGGAGAAAAAATCCCCGACCATCTTTGACGGTGGTCTTTGGGAAAACTACTTTTCGGCAAACTAGCCGTTTGGACTGTCCTTCTGACAAAAGAGCGGAAACTTTGCCTTTCAAAAACTTTTTCACAAGCTTCGACTCAGTCATCATGACATAAGATGAATTCGGAACCGAATAGAAACCTTGTTTACAAATTATCTGGGTCATCCAACAATTTGATTTGAATTTGCAGAGCAGACGTCTAGACACCATAGATATTAAAAGCCTGAAAATGACCTCGTTATCGCCAAAATATGTAAACAATTTTTCAACAACATTCAGAAACAGCAAACTATGCAATGGATTTGGAACATCATAGCTTCTCTAAAAGCGCACCGATTTCGACGAGTAATTTAATCCATCAAAAGAATGCTCATAGAAAGCCCTTTCACCTCGTGTTTGATTCATTATCATGCTCACATGCTTCCATATTGAAAAGACTTTTGAAAGTGGCGATTTTCACATTTTGACCTCTGTCCACCTTAAACAATGACGGATGCGATATAGTAGCTCATTGAAAAGCTGAGAATATAAGCTCTCGAATGGTGTATGACTTGTCAATGTAGCATGAAATTGAAAAGCAGGAGAATCGATTGAAGTTTGACTGAATCATAGAGTAAGGTGCATATTAGGTAGAGTAGTAACACAGCTCCAATGTGTACACAATTTCGATTTCATTAAACGAACATGAGTCGAGACCCAGTGCCACCCGTGAGATATGCAAATTTCTACATTTTTGGAGAAATTAAAACGAATCTGACTGATCATGATAGCAATGCAGAGTAAGGAATAGTATTCCACAAATCCTCCATGTCATGTCAATTTGGAGTGGCAATAGAGTTTGTTAAATTAGCAATTAGATGGACTGCCATTACTACAAGCTCAACTTCACTATAATATGATTATTTTCATAAGCGTGATCATATCACAAACTGCCACTGAAAGAGCGAAACATCATTATGAAGGAAGCTTATCATAATTAACTTTAAAAGATGTTAATGGGTCCACATCACTTTTCAGATTCAAGAAATGACGCCCTGTGAATCATGAAATGATGCCACTGAAAATTAAATTGAAAACGTGACATCTCAGTTAAGAAGCACAATGAGATCTCAACTTTTCCTTGAAGACTTGCAGGGACTTGCAGTATAATATGGTTCATGAAATTTCCTTGATCATCAACTTCATTTCCGCTTAATTAAGATGCTTTATTGCTATCGAATATTCATTCCTTTTGATATCCAACTTGTTTCAAACTGCTTATAAAGGGGCTTCATGTCTGCAGTAGATAAATTTGCAAAATTTTAGCTTTTTCAAAAGTGCTCAAATAATTTTTTGGACCACGGGAACGTAATCTCCGTAAAAAACTGATTCTTTTTACATAAAAATTACACTGTATACAGACACTTTTTTGAGTCGACACTCTACCTATATATAGTTGCTCTATGGACAGAATGCAGGTGATCCGTTTTTTATCATCAACTCTGCAGTACTGAACTTCCATAATTTAGGCATTTGTCTTTATATAATCAAGTATGGAATGTGTGTGACCGGCTCAGCAAGAAACGAAGCACCTTCATTCAGGAGCTGAGGATGTACACAGTCGATGTCAGTTCTACAGAGAAGTTCGTGAACATTTTTTCGTGCGCTTGCTAACTTTTTTAATAATGATTGGAAGGACCAACATAATCGAGAACGCTTTTGCGCGATGATCTGAATTCCTCGAATCTGAAGGATTGGTGGCAGTCGGAACATTTTGAAGGAATTCATAGCAATCCGCAATCGGCACACGACTATTTTTCCCATCTCCGTATGGCATTAAATTGGCAATTTGCACTTCTAGCAAAGTGACACGCTTAAACAATCTAATTATGTGATTAACACTGATTTACCAAGAAAACCGCACCATTACATCGATCATGTGACAAAAGATCGGGGCTTGCTGGTTCTGTCTATTATAAACGAATAAGTTTTATGGACATATGTCCGATTTACGAGCGTAAACTTTTCCTTCTCCTTCTACATCAAATTGACACAATTCCATCAATTCCATGTACCTTGGCGTTCTGTGTAGGACTTATAATCGTGATAAGTGAATGCTGCTATCGAGAATCAAAGTGTCCATCAAACGATTATGCTGTGCATGATAATAAATGCAGTTAACTTAACATATTTTAGTAATTGTGCTGTCATCGATGTTTTGCAGATAATATTGGGATGTTGCTGCTAACTTTTGTCAAAGGCTGATCATTAGATTGTAAATACATTGGCACTGCGAATTTCTCATCCACTAAAGACACAAAAACCTCCTACATTTTGATCACAATAACTCGTTCAATTAAGCAAATTCAAATTTAAAAAATTCAAATTCAAATTAAGCAAATTCATCTGATGATTGACCATCGACGTTGCTGCAAATTTATTTCAGCCTACTCACATGCACAGTATGTAGCTCACCAAAATTTATGAATTTATTATTTTTCACCGCCATACACAAATCCATCTTTCTAACTTTATGATGACGCACTATTTTTTGAGGATTGTCAGCTCATAACTATAGTTGATATTTTATGTACGTGACATGGAAACAATCGTCGAAGACGAAAAAAACGTTTTCTTCGCGGAACTTTGATGAATATCAGTGTTTAATAAATGTCAAAAGAAGAGAAAAATGTAAACACGTTTAGCTGTCATATCATCTTAGACTCAGATTCATAGAAATAGATGATGTGGAAAATTGCGGTCATCTCTGACAACAGACTCAAGCCTGCTGAGTGGAAACAATCAACAGATTGTGATAGATTGAATCTGTAGTGCATGATGCCTTCTTTAATGTCAATGATAAATACTATTTCTGTAAGTGGAATCAAGTTCATGTCATAATATGACAAAATCTTGAATAGTGCACAATCAATGGCAAAATAATGAATTCTCTAATTGCGGAAAAGATTTCGATCGAATAACGAAAAAGAAATTTTACTATCTTTCGTCAGAGTCTTAGTAATAAAACAACTGCAGAAATTTCTTATATAACACCTGAAATCGCACTGACGACATTGATTATGCTTTTTTATTTATCGTTAATGACCCTCTTTTCATCATAGCCAATGAAAAAGTGACAATTTAATTTTTACAAAGCACCTGTTTTAAAATTATTCGGCGCATTCGACTGAAGCTATAGCAGATAAGACGAAGGCCTATCATTTACATGAAATGAATAGTTTTATCAAGAAAAGCAAGACCGTCATAATGAGACTGTAACATGCTGTGTCTGTGTGTGGTTGTCATCGAAGCACATTATGCAGTCAGCGTACTGATTGTGAGAACATATCAATAATTCGCTTATAAAGATTCCAATTGTTGAATAATGTCTCTTTCAATCGATAAATGAAAGCCAGTGTTTTTTTAAAACAATCAAATTGAAAGTTTTCACCCACAATAATTACTCAGACAAATAATACGAGTAAAAGTTGTTAAAACTTCGAAAATTTTTTGGCCTCTTATTTCAAGTTGGAGTAATGGATATTCCTTAGATCGACGGTTCACGTTGCATATGTGTCTGATTTTACTCTTGATAGAATGTAGTAGCAGTATTTCAATATACTGAACGCTGAAAACGCTTTAAAGGATTTCTTTCTTTGCCGTGTTGTTACAGCTATTTATGAACACAAATGTTGCGTTTGAGCACATTATCCTTAGACTAGGGGCCATGTCTTAAAATTCATTGAAAGAGCCAAATAGAAACCAAAAAAAACCATGTTCGTGAAATGTGCTTTTTCTGGACGCCTTCGTCCGGCAGCATGGTCCGGTATACTCTGACCTTGAAATCAATCAATCGTCGTTGTTGCAGCAGTACCTGACGTCTGATTTTGTGATAAATGGTTGGTTCTTTTCATGCCGGTGTGTGAACATTCTAATGGTAGTATTCATTTGTTCCAATTAGCTCATCTTCCTATCACCAACTTTGACAGCATTTTTCATAGCTTTACTGAGCTTTGACTCTAAATATCCTCAGTCAATGATGAATTAATGAATAAATCCTCCTCTGAATCATTCCTTAATGAATATGGTCAATCAGAGAAGGCATTGGAATCTCATTCTTACCGAAAATGTCAGTCTTCTTCCGACTGGACTTATATTTGTTTTTCTTTGATGTATCTGACAAGATGAGAAACAGAGTAAAACGCGACATATTTGTGGTAGCCATAGAGTGTACATCATTGTGCGAAAGTTTCATTTTCGGCCTCTTTCCTTGCAGAAACTGGTGGACTAATGAGTGTTTGCCAAATTCCTAAGCAAAGTATTTCTACGATAAAATACATTTTTCTACTTTTTCTGTGAGTTCCAAGACTCCATTCAGACTGTCAACGTGTCACAGCACGATGCTGCTGATCACTGAATAAAGTTGCATTAGCGGATCACAATTTCTTGTCAAGCCATAAATTAGGAAAATCGCCTGATCGACCAGACCGACTTGAACGACATCTTGCGACCCGCGGAAGTCTAATTATCCATAGGACATTTTATGAAATTTAGAACGACATTATGATTTGAAGCAGGCTGATGTCGACTGGTGTCGTGTCACTAGTTTAGATTGAGCTGATTTCGTAAAATCCATCTGATTTTACGCTTTTTGATCACAGCTGTAGATGCTTTCTGAACAGATCAATCCAGCTTCCTTCCTATTATGAAGTATATTTCTCTATATATCGTAAATCCACCATGTGTGGGAATGTAAATTACCTTTTCAAGTCCAAAGCTAGACATTTTGGCTATTTCTGAAACTGTGCGAACTTATTCTTTGCACCCACTGCCGAGCTGACCTTTTCATAAAAGATATTTTATTTTTATCTTGTATTTTGGAATTCTGGAATTTTTGTGTCTTCTTCTTCTACTGGCTTTCTTCCAACTCCAAGTGGTGTCACCGGTGAGGATTTGTGCTAACTTCTTCAGCCTCATCCGCTCCTGATAATATAGCCATAACTCACTTCTCGCAGCTATACTGCGCGATATTGCTGCGTAGCCCCTGCCGGGGTCTGCCCTATTACCTATTCGCGGTTGAATTTATCCGCATTATCATGAAGTTTGGCATAAGATTTTACAGCCGGATGCCCTTCCTGCCACCAATCTCATTTTTCGATGAGGAAAAACTTGATGCGATGTGCCTACAGCGGGCTAACGTGCATCACCAGCCCGGATTTTCATTTGGAGTTTCCTCTCCTAGCCTTTGCTTGATGATGAGGTACAACCTGAACGACAGTAAGTAATTTGGATTCAGAGTTCTTTCTCCTAAGTGAAGCCACATAAACAGGTTTAAGGAGCATCAACAGCTCCGGCTTTGGAGAGTTTGCATATCCTGGCGCCCTCCGATCGCCAGCGAGCCGCTGTTGTTGTCGTTTTCCAGGGGCGAACACGAGGAAGTAACACTCGGCTGATGTTTCGAGCTTATGTCATTCTCCAATCTCAACCACGCTCTTTGAGACTTCTTCCCACCCCTTGTGGAAATTGTGGAATTTTGAATGAATGTGAAAATCAAGTATTGCACAGAAGGATCACATTGTGGTCTGCAAGGCCACTTAACAAAAAATACAGAAACGTTAATTTTTGCCTAAAAACCTGTTTGAAGATACGCAGGGATGGGACATCTTTGATGGTCGAGAGAAGGCGACAGCGACGGGAAGGCTCTATCACCTAACGTCGTGCGACGTGTTGTACGGACGACGAGATCCATTGATTTTGAGGATAAAAGTCGAAGATCCATGTTTTTTTGTTTCTCTAAATTAAATTACTGAACATTTCGATGAGAGTTACTCGGTTTTTGATCTGCTCTCAGATGAAAATAAAAAAAGAATGAAAATGATTTAAAATTAAATTTCTTTCTTTTGTCAAATTCACGACACACGGCTTGACATTGAGTTGACTTCATTTAATTTACGCTTTCAATTTTTCATCTGATGTCTTGTAATGTAAATTAAATTAAATTATCATTATCATGAAAATTTTCTGTTGAGCTCTTGATGTAATTTTGAAGATGAGACATCAGATTGTAATGCAATTTCCATTCAAGGTTTTATCTTCAAATTTCATCAAAAATAGAACTTCAAAAGGATTTGTGCAAATTGAATATGATCCAAAATGACAAGCTCATAATTTTATCTTACACGCACCCATCACAAAATTTTAAAAATGGAAGCTTCAGAATAATGCAGAGAATATTGTAATGGCGCAATGGCATCGATATTTGATAACAGAATTCATTATTCCATATCAATACGCTTGCCTTTCATGAGTCTGAAAGTCTCTCTCAAGAACCATGTGCTTTTTTTGAAGATGCACGTGAAATCGTATTTAAAACTTTTGTAATTTAAAGTGTTCAGGGTAGGACAATGCTTGGTATTTGTCTTTGCCAAGATTCACTTTAGCAATAGCTCCTAAATCAAAGCAGGCTTACACATTATTCAGTATAATCCTGCTTTAACTTATTCGGGATATAACGTACATTCGGTTATGACGTACACATAAAATATTCCCGGCAAAATATCCTATCTGACTAATACTAAAATACTATGTTTATAGCGAACACGACTATAACGTACAGCTGGATATGACGGACAGAAATTTGACTCCCATGAAAAAATAACGTACAAATTTGCTTCTGCTGATCCCAATTCCTGACAGTTGTAGATATTCTCAGAAATATTTTGATGTATAAGTGTTGAAAGTATTTGCAATCCATGAAATTCGCGCACTGCAAATTTTGAAATGATCGAGAGAATCGCCATATTGATAATTCAGAGAAAACTTTATCTCACTGTTCAAGCTTGTCATGCAAGCGTCAGTACGTCAATTTCGAAATCAAAAAATCAAACTGAGAGCAAATGGAAAGAAAACCTAAGACTCAAGCGGAAAGGAACCGAGATTATGGTTTATCGCGAATAACGTGTAAAGCAAGTAGGCACATTATAACACTAGCAATTTCCATTTGTAATTTTGAATGCAAGTGAGTTGTAATTGACTTTTGCATTTAATCAACATGCACTTTCTCATCGCAATTATCAAGTCATGATACCAAATAACTTGTTTTATTCAGAAAATATGAAAAGTGATGATGTAAAAGTAGTCCTAGATGGCTATGAATGGAAAAGTGCCTTACCCCTGATATAACGTGCATCGGATATAACGGTCATTTTATTCATTTCCAAGAGTGTACGTTATAACGAGATTATACTGTATAGTCATAACCGTTTACACTTACATGTAAATGCTTTATACTTACAGTTTTACAAGAATATCTAGGTTAAGAATGAGTCATATGTAGAGGTGGGTCATTGAACACCAAAGCGAGTAAACTTTTATTATATGAGATCCAATTAAACTGTATGAGACCATCACACTGTAATGCAAAATACAGCTCGACATTAGGCGAATGAATTTCACCACAATGCTGCAGTCATAAGGATACATTTGACATAGTGATTTTCGGGTCGAGTCGGGTTCGGAATTGGATGGAAGATGGTCGGGTCGGGTTCGGGTTCGAATTCCTAGCTGCTGCACATCTCTAGTGAGCAGGGGTATCTATAAACCACGCCAAGCTCCAATAATATGATGGCCTCTTCCTCATAAAAGGCCTCCGAAGAGTAGTTGTGGCCTTTATGCGATGCCTACGTAGACGTCTTCATGCTGACATCCAGAATTGAGCTCTTGATAGCTGAGAACCCCTGTTTCTTATCTGAGATTGGTAACATGCTTCGCATTTGACTTTGCAAACAATAATTGGATTGAGAATCTACTGATCTGAGTGAGTAATCTCTCAAAATTCTGCTGCTGTTTCTGAGAGCATTGCGTTTCTGGTGCGATAAGTTTGATGTTCACACCTTGCACAAAAATGCATTTTTCATTCTCAATGCACCCTGTCGGAGAAAAAATTCATTTTCAAGTGAATGGGTCATCATTTACCTTTCTTGAGCTCATGGAGATATTCTAACTGAACAACCATTCTCTTTCTATCATTCCAAATGAACTTGATATTTGCTTGGTTAGATTAAAGAGGAAGATTGATACAGAGATATTTTCTCGTTTTCTTTTTGAGGAATGCAAATTTGCAACCATCGTCGATTTGAAAAGATTATCAACTCAGACGAAGTTTATCTCAAATACATAATCAACGAATGCTTAAATTTCCACAAAAAGACCAGTCAACGCCTTTATAAGAAACGGTTTTTTAATTAAGAACTTTCTAGCTAAAAGCACATGAATTCAGGTTCCTTATAGACAGTCCATTATAATAAATATCAGAATTGTGACCGGTTTACAAGCTGTATGTCTTCCTAAAAGACAATGCAATATTAGAGAAGACACTACATCTACATACAGTATCACAGGAGAAGCAATTTTCCTTCGCAGACGCAGCAATTTGCAATAACAGTCGTTTGAAGTGGACAAAAGGTATATAGTAATATTAAATGGATTTACTTTACTTCCATAAATTGTGTTGAGAGGCTCTGAAAATTCGTTGCTCCATTTCCTCAAAAGTTGGCAGAAATGTCTTTCACATTGCGTTTGAGGAGAATCGGCAAATTTAAATAGCTATAAATACACGGAATTTGATGTAAAAACACGGAACTGTGCAAATTGTTTTGTGAATTGAATGCTACATGCACGGCATGTATGCGTACAGTTAGTAGAAATAGTGAGTACATACTTTTTAACGAATTCATTTAAAAGCTGCGAGTACCTTCGATTTTTGTATACGTGACTCTGAAAGGCTTGAAAACCATTTCTCATTCGACACTTGAATTGACATCGCATTCTTTCTTTCACCTCAATTGACTACATGAAAGTTTTTCGATATTAAGCAAACGACGATATTTGTCAGCAAATTTCTCGTGTAAGAGTTTGACAAAAGCTCCGTATTTGAAGATTTACTTCATCAATGCTCGTGGAATACTGAACAAATATCGAAAACTTGTATAATGATGCCAATACAAAATGCAGCAACAATCAGAGATAGTTCATGAATTCTTGAAACTTGAGAGATGACGCTCCCTGCTTATTTCCAAAACTAAAGGTCCAAATTCAAAACAAAACACACCAAAAAAGAAGCTCTCAACATGACGAGTCAGAATATCATCATCGTTTTTATAATTAAGGTCATTGTGGAGGTCAAATGTAAGGTCAAAAGTCAAAAAGATGATTTTTTACTAAGATTATTATTTCTCACTCTATCTTAGAAACCATTTAACCAAATTCAAAACTAAATACATGGAATGAAGGCTTTTATGATGACCAGTCAGAATATCGTCATTGTTTTCATCACTGTGGAGGTCAAATGCAGGGTCAAAAAGATGATTTTTCATAATTTTAAATTTTGAATTCAAAACGTCGAAGTCTAAATAAAATCTACAAGGGAATTATCATTTTCTGTTCAAATTGACACGAGAACACTCTTTCTTTTATAAATGCGAATAGTTGTAATGTTAATAAGGATACCTGAAAACATTGAAAGCGAAAATAGTGCAAAATTCGACAGATCTGCCAAACATTCAAATTTTTGAAATCTGATTGTGACGAAAGCATGAAGTCGATGTTATTCAAAATTGGTGAAAAGCTGTGGAACACGTAGAAAATGAGCTTTCTAAAATTTGTAGTTCCCATCCTCCTTCATTCAGAAGCTAGATAAAATTTTCGGTAGTGGGGAGGGGCGCTCATCCAATAGTGGTGAGTGGGGTCCAGTGGATCCCAAAACTTTCATTTTGATTTCATTTTCAAAACTCTATTATTACACCTGCCACTATTATGTTGAATGAATTGCAGGTGTAGTGACTTAAATTGTGCTATACACCCCTAAAGATCTGAGTAAATTTCAGGGTATATTTATCACTTGTCGAATGTCTGTTATTAGGATAAAGACCATTGAAATCAAAAGAACGGAAAGCAAAATGAATTCTGAGAAAGTGAAAAAATTTCGCTACTAAAGGATTCACTATCTGCAATTTTGATAATTGTTGTTCATCTAAATCATTCAATAACTACAGCAATTACTGCAGAAACAAGCGATATATCTGGCCCTCTATTATTTCTAGATTGATACAATTAAAGCAGATTCATGTGTGAATAAAGTATAATTTATATTTTCGATTAATGACGCTCACTATTTTTTATCTCAACCTGCCTGCAGATAATGACTCCTAGGAGAGAGAAATGTATCATCAACATAATGAAGAGTAAAATCTTGAAATCCTGATCATCTACTAATAGCGGAAATGTTGACTTAATAATAATTCCGAGAGACCTAGAGAGATGATGAGACATAGACCCGAAGACTTTGCCGTGACATTTTCCTGTTGAAATGATAGCAATTACTTCACTTCTGAAAGTCACGCTCATCCAAGAGGAAAGTTTGTGCAGAAAATGTCACTCAAAATGTAACACCTGTGATGAAAGTAATTATGCCATATCAATTCAACGATATGATACATGGATTCTCATAAATTTGCTACAAAAACTACAAAACGTCAGTTGATGAGTTCTGCTGAAGTTCTTATTAATGTCTTCAATGAAAGAGTTTTCGAGCAAAATAAAACAGATATTGGAATTCATAGAGTCGGTCCCGATGCCAAAGTTTTAAGAATCAGTGCTTTGAGCGAATATTCCATTTGAAAGTTTTGTTTGTACAATTAATAGCGTGACTATAAAGCCACACAGAGAGACAGATTCTAATTTCAATTCAAGATGGGATATGTGGCTTTTTTTGCATTGTCTAAGTTGACATTTCGATTATGTTGTCTATTTGGTCACAGGCTACACGCTTCGACCGTTACTTCGGTCCTGTTCGCGCCATGGCGCTGTGGGTATGTCCAGGGGTGAGGACACGGGTTCAAAAAAATTAATCGGTTTTCATTAAACAAGCAAAAATAACTTCACCTAAAATAGAGGCTTTCTGCATTCCTTCAAGAACATGATAGTTTCATTCAAAACCAGACTTAAACAGAATTTTGAGATTATTTGTCACTCTGACACTCTAGCAAAGCCACTCCCAGATCAGTCAATTTCAAAGCTATTTCAACATATCTATGAGATTTTTCTGCAAAAACTTCCTGTGTTCGTCATATGTTAAAATATCAAAATATCAAATCGCTTACTTCTCACAAAAGAGAACACGAGGAAGAAATGATACATGATACGATGGCTTTTACAAAGATGTATGTGCAACATAGAAATAGATTGTTTAACTGAAGTTGACTAGAATGGAAATTGACTCAAGGTCGCGGCACCGCCGGGGGAACTAAGTTGGGCATGAATGACCAATGAAAAGCTTTGATTTACACATGTGACTGATTCTGACCCAAAGATACAGCCGTTGACAAGTGTATCTAAGTGAAAATGCGTGCGATTTAAGTGCCACTATTGTGTATTGCATGAAGCGTAACCTCCGTTCTAGAGGTTTTATTGTTGTCGATTTCTATGATGTGCAACCACAGAATTAGACAGATCGTCTCTTCTTCCGTTTGACTAGAAAGGAAACATTGGAAGATGTAACGTTAATGAAATGGCACAATCTGCTGACATAATACCATAGCAATCGAACAATGAGCAGCCAGTTCAACATTAAACACGCCAATTTCTGCAAAGTTTCAGTGACTGTTATCAACCGGGTCACACAGCCAAGAGACACAGTCGATGTCAAGTTCTACAGAGAAGTTTGTGAACGTTTTTTCGTGCGCCTGCTAACTTTTTTAATAATGATCGGAGAGCCCAACATTATCGAGAAAACTTTTACGCAATGATCTGAATTCTTCGAATCTGAAGGAATCGTGGCGATCGGAGCATTTTCAAGGGATTCAGAGAAATCCGCAAGCGACGCACGACCATTTTTCCTATCTCTGCAAGGTATTAAAAATTTCTTTTTGCCCACTTAATAAGTTCCTGCATGTGCCATTATTTTGATTCAGTTTTGCACTTCTAGCAAAGTGATGCGGTTAAACAATCTAATTCTGTGTATGCAACACTTCAAAATGTTTGCTTGAAATTATCATCCTCTGACATCTTTATTGCATATCTTTATTTCAATTGAAGATAGCATGAGGAATAAAAGAAGTGAATAAGCAACAAAATAAAAGCAACTATATCATTGTGACTATACATTATGAGTATTCATTATCATCATACATTATGTTCATATTTCACTTTTAAAGTTGTTTTTGAGCCATTTTTGGAAAACAGCAAGCTCAATAGGAAAACTTAAAAAATTGTAAGACGATAGAAAGTTGATTTTTAAAGCAGAATACGGGTATCACTGCGCTTGTGACTTAAGGAAAGAAATGATGAAAAAACGACTGTTATTAAGATCTTGCCTTTGCTTTAAATCACTTTGTCGACTAAAGAAAATCGAAAATTGGTTTCGGTTATCATGCATGCATTGATATAGAAATGAAAATTTAGTTGTCGGTTTTATTTGATCGGAAGTGAAACAGCCCTTTATCGCATCGCCTTAATCTTTTGTAAATTGAATCTGTTGTAATTAAGATAGCAAAGTCAGCAAGTCACCCTAAAAATAGATCGAAATATTCACAAACATTTCTACACTTAAAAGAATTGAAGGCTCAGTAAGATACTTTCATCGCATAGCGTGTCATCGCTACATTTGAATATGTAAGATATCAGCTACCGAACTGCAAGTTGCAGTTTGTGGATATTTTTAAAGCCGAATAAAACACGAGATTTCATGAACAAACAAAGTTGCTAACTTCTTTTAAGTGCAACTTTTGCAATTATTGTACACTAATAAACCAAAACCAATTCTGTGATACTCGCGTTTTGGGTGAATGCATGACCAGAAAAAGTAAATTCAATTATACTTCTTAAGTTATCTTGGTTATACAGGCATGTATGTAGTATACCTGAAAGAAACAGCATTTTGTATAAAGTCATAAACTCAGGAGATAAACAATACTGCATGTTGCGTGATAACACTAATCTTTAATACATATATCATATATATACATTGGCTACTGCATAATGACCATAGAGATAAATTGCTTTGTGTGCCGCGCCTGTTTGGGGTTAGAAATGATTTTCCTCAATGGTCAGTACTGATGGTCACCGCCAGAACAAGTCTCGAGAGGCAAGAAGATCAATTTTCATTGAACATAATGCAAATTCAAGCCTGAATTCTGGCGAACTAGAACATTGACACCACATCAAGCGTACACAGTCAGTAAATGTAGATCGTGAAGAGTCGAACGGTGTGAATAATATTTCCATTTGATGAGTTTATCACGGAGCAATATTGAGTCAAAGATATATACTTTTCACTTGAGAGGCCTGACTGTGATCTGACTGCTGAGGTTCGTGCGTTCACTGACATCAGCTACTTCTGCAATACGTGTGCTTGACCAATCACACACAATCCAAAGAGAGACGAATCTCTACGTCAGTTTCTATCGCTTGCTGCCATTGCATACAATGGCTGGGATAGGATTATGTCCGCTCTAGACTCTGTGATAATGACATCCATCATCCATCTTGTTATGCACCATACTCGCACATGTATTATGCATGTTTATATGCAATCCTCATGTCATGTACATTTCTTTGACAGGGACACTTCATTGAATGACGAATTCTATTTTAAAGACATGTGTTTTCACAAAACTTCAAGGCCTTTGCACAGTAATGTTTAGTAAAATATGATCGTGAAAACGGTAAAAAACGAAACAGTCATTCACGTAAGAAAAGTGTCTTTATCAACGACTTTGAAGAGACTTAGAGTTCCTTCAGAGGTGACAGAAGACGGAAGGTTGTTCCACGCTTGTGAGGCCTTTACGGAGAAGAGCCTATCAATGGGCGACCGTCATTAGACGTGTTCTTGACACAACATGTGAGTTCGTAGAGGTGGTTCTGAGGCGAGAGCGATTTGCAAGTGAGCTGACAGGAACAAGCAGCTCACTGAGGTACTCAGGAGCAATACCATGTGTGAATTTGAATGCTAGAGTAACGAGACGTAGATCGATTGAGGATCTTATTGACAGCCATCTCAAGCTTTTCAATGCTGGTGTGATATGAGCGTGTCGAGGGAGACCGAGAACCAGGCGAGCTGAGGAATGGCGAAGACGAGGGAAGTCACAAGATGAATTGTCAGAGAGCGCGTTATAGAGTGACGAATGGTTGAATCTGGCGAAGAATTCCGAAGCACGGTCATGTAGTTGCGGAAATATGGGATGCGAATGAGGAAGTGGAATCAATGATGTCACCGAGACAGCGAATGGACGAAACTGGGCGGACGAAGTGGTCGACGATGAGGATTGGTTCTTGGTGACGCTTGTCGGGGCGCTGTCTCGTGGCACACCACATCAACATCGTCTTTTGCGTGTTGAGGCGCAGTTCATTTGATTTCAGCCAAGAGTCAATATCTTTATTGACAAGTAGATGTCATGGCTATCGATATTCCAGCGGCAGTTGCGCTTTATCTCCAGTACTTTTCATCGACAAATAATTGAAAGTATTTTTCTTGCTGTGGTTCAGACACGTGTAATGGACTTCATAGTCAACTCCAAACACACCTAGAAATAACAAAACTAGTAGACCTAAATTCTCTTATTTAAACATCAATTGTAAACAGCGATTTCATTGAAAAAATGGAGTAAAAGGTTGAGTACTGGACTTAACTCTGTGATTGGGCCGTGTGTTTTGTCCGCCAAAATCAAGTCATCTATCACAAATCTACGAATGATTGAGATAGCAAAGATCTGCCTACATCAGATCGACGATTTTATTCTCAAGAATCAAATGTAGAAATAAAATAAAAATGTCACGTTTAATGCCATTCAATTTGTGCTCTGATAGCTAAAAGTTCAAGTTTTATCAGCAAATTCTCGTGAAATCGTTTAACGGTTTGTTGAAGTGATTAATATCATCCATCAACAAACTGAGTGGAAGTAAATGAAAACGACACTCCTTCCATGTTGACGATTGCATTAGAAATCGATATCCATTAAATGTCGATATTGAACGAATCTCCATTTTGCATTGATGATAACGTTGGAGACGCATTCAACTAAACCAAATGGCAACCATTCAGACTTTTTGCGAGTCTTTTTTCTATACTTCAGCTAATGTTGTTTCAATTTCCAGGGATGTTAGCACATTTAACCCCGGTAATTACAGAGTCCTTGTGACCACAAAATTTGACTCGCTATAATTCACCTGGCTTTAAATTCATTGTATTCGAAATAAACAAAAGCGCTGTACAGAATTTAGCAAAACAGATGCATTTCAATTTATGCACCTTTATTGATTGATTTCTGTGCGCTGTGAACTGCACACTGTTGAAAATAGCCGTTAAACTTCAGGGAAAATGCTCATTTATTTCAGATAAAAGCGATGACGTCACAGTCTGATGATTGATGACGAAACAATTAAAATCCGCTATTATCTGATAAACTGCGTCTGTTTTTACAGAAATTTTCTGTATAGACTGCAAAAACCAGTGAAGCCAATTTTGGCGGTTAATTTTATTGGATATTCACTGTGTGCAGTTTAAAGTGTGCCCCTGACCTTCACGAGTTCATTGCGGTTTCTTCGTGGTTGTTGATCCAACAAGTCCGTGATAGGCTACCGATTGGTAACAAGAACCCAGTTGGCAAGCCATTTTTTCATGAATTCCTTCAGATTCGGAAGCACCCACGTCTGGCTCATGTGAACGAGAAACATGCCTTGCGTGAGCGGGCTGTGCAGCGGTTGTGGATCTCATTGGTTCTGTTATGGGCTGAGTCGTGCCTACCTCATTACCCTCGCTTCAATGAAAGCAAATGCCGAAACAGTGAAGTGTGAATTGTGTTGATAACTGCCTTTCTCTATCCTCCGACCACATTGACACCACATTAAACGTACACAGTCAGTAAATATGGATCTTGAAGAGTCGAACGGTGTGAATATTATTTCCGTTTGACGAATTTATCACGGAGAAAAATTGAGTCAAAGATAGGTAATTTCACTTGAGAGGCCTGTCTGTAATCTGAGCGTTGAAGTTCGTGGACTCTCTGATAAGAGCTACTTTTGTAATGCGCGCCTTTGTCCAGATACACAATGCAAAGAGAGACAAATCTCTGTGGCTGAGATGATACTATGCCAGCTCTAGACTGGTCCACACCCAAATAAATCTATATCTATTCCTCCGACAGATAAAGCGATTACATTCATTTGATAAAGTCTATCAAACAATATTATTAGTAAAGTGCCGAATTTTTTTTCAAGAGAAACACAATTAAGTTTTTTCATCTAATATAGCATAGATATCAGGTGTTTTCTCAATAGGAACTCTATACTTCAGAAAAATTCCTTAAAAGATTTTACGTTTATTGATAGAGTGCCAATGATTTTTACCAAAGTGACTGACTTTTGATACGAACTCTAAGGACGCTCACATTTATTCATGCGTACATTGTACGAGTGCATTATTCTAAGAGAAAATAACAGATGAAATACAAAACTCTGCAAGCACATTGTAACAGTGATGACAATCTTCAAAGTTTTTCCGCATTAGCAGACCGCTCTTGGATACTGTCAATCAAATCACTGATAACTCCATCCTCTGGAACTGTTTGGAATGAAAAAACTGTAATGAAAAATGATATATCAGCTGTTCTTAAGAGCAAAAAAGAAATAATATAGATGATAATATAAGTTGGATGGGATTGTGAACGTTGACTTTTAGTAAAGCGTGCGCAAGGATCCTCATTTGGTTTAACGCCAACAGCTTAAATCTTGGTTGTGATACTGTTCCACTCCGCAGAATATGTATGTTTCCTCTCATATCATGCAGATCGTTTAAAAGCAGATGTAAAAGTATGCCTCTTCTTAAAGCTGGTTGCAATTTTCCTGGGTCCAGCATGTTCTCCGATTAAAGTCTCTTGCGAGCACTTTTGTTGATGATCATCAACACAGGTAAGTCCTTCCTAAAAGGCTGGTCTTCTATACCCTACATCCCTAAACGGATTATTTGTAGGGCTTGCGAATGACTTGTGTGCTTGGTCCCTCACCGCGCTCTCAAATGGTGCAGCAGGCAAGTCGATGGCCTCCGAGCCGCATTTTGTTTTCAGGAGCTTATGCGCTCGACTATTTCATATCTAGCATGTAATTACAGTGATTGTCATTTCAGTGACGGAAAAGAAAAATGAATTGATGATTATTATTGCTCGCATGTGAAATTGGCGAGCATTAATGATGTAATATTGCCCACTAAAATGGCCTCCAAGCCACCAAGACAATCTGCAATTAAACATCGCCTGTTTGCGTCAATTTCAATTCATGTGATTATTCATGTACAAATTTCATATAATAATACAATTAAACATGTAATGAGGATAATATAATATATAATGAATAATATGCATGTATTATAGATATGTATTACAATATAATTTCATAAAGAGCATTATGATGTTCATTGTATTCTACGTTGTTCGAAAACATCGACATGTTGAAAATAATTCTGCAATTCAGCTTGCTTGTATGTGTGCATTTGATACATGATTCTGATGAAAGAATTCTTGTGGGACAACTGATTCTAATTATTTCTATTTCTCATTAATCTAGTCAGTTTCATGTGGCAACTTCAAAGGGCGCAATTAGGTATTTGCAGTTGAAGGTTAGCATCCTTGCTAATGAGGAGAATATATGAGATTCAGTATTTTTGAAATATTGAACGGAAAATATGATTTCTCAGTTTGATAGGTTATGCAATGCTTTTCATTGGCTCGAATGGCGGATAAAAGAAACATACTGTTTATTGCATCAGAAGATAGTTTTCAACGGTAAAATATTGCGACATAAATCTCATTATTCTTGAAATCAAAACTGAATATGCAGCTGTAATATCTTATGGAAGGTCATGAAATGTGAATGATGACGACTTATTGAAGCATTCTTACAATTCACTTGATGTGAAAAGTTTTTGCATCTATGAGAAAATCCGCTCAATTTCAATGCACATGTTTGGTGTCCAATTATTGAAAGTCAAACCATAAACTAATCTTCATCTTAAATGAAACTCTATTTCCATCCGATTTTGAAGTCACATGGGGAAACTGCGAACAGTCGTCCTGCGCGGCATGTAATGTAGTCACAGTAGAAACGCGAAATTTAGCTAATTAATTCGCAAGGTAACATAATATGTTATAATTATGTATATATAATAATATGTACATTCTCATACGATTATGAAAATCATCCCAGTAGCCATTTATAATAGAATATAATGCTTACTAAATTAAATGATTAATTGAAGTAGTTCAAATGAGGACTGATGGAGTTCTCCAATCCGCAAATGTACAAATGCAGTGCTACTTTGGCCATTGTATTAATCAGTTCTTAAAAGAACTCAATGGAGCTTTCTCGTGGCAACGAATTAAAATTGATTAGCTTTGGTCCAATATATGTATAGTTATATCTTCCCCTCATTCTGGACATATTCATTATCAAAAAACTTTCTTTTCACTGTATATAGACTATATTGCACCTGAACAAAATACTGTTTCAACATCTAAGCGAATGTGTGAATGGAATGTTAATATAACATTACATAGCTATTCATGTATTGCATGTTTGCTCAAATTTACAATGGAGCTTTATTCATTAAACTAGTAACACGGTGACGTTATTGTTAAAAGATAAGCATTTTGAATTATTAAGTGTATGACTATGAAGCAAATATAATTTTATTCAATTCTCAAATTTTGCAATAATGTGTTTCTATTATCTGTTAATGCTACACGTGAAAATAATCACAATAACTATATGCAATTATTATTTTAGTAACTACACATACACATGTACATAAATACTGCTCTAATCAGGACTCGTAAGTATAAGGAGAATGATGAATTGCAGGAAAGCTCACGAGCTGACATCCTCGCGATGTGACTTCCAATCAATGAAATCATGCACGTCAGCATGATTGAGGCAAATGTCTGTAGACACCCATGTCCATCTCTTCCCATTTTCAGAAACTTTTGTGCCTTCATCCGTTCTGTATTGATATATGGTTTTCTTAGTTTTTGCAACGCTCCTGATTTCCTACTATCTAGGCTAATGTCCATTAGAATGAAGGGTTCTCCGCATTATCTGCGACGCTTTATCTCCGCGGTCCCTTTGCTAGGACGAAGCGTTTCACCGACACGTTTACTAAGTTCTGCCCACTTTGATCTTGCTTTGCTTTGTATATTACTCCTCTTCATTTCTTTCTATGGTTGATTGCATTGGGAGGATGTGATGTTTGCGAGAACGTCGTAATTAAATCTCAAAGATGATGTTATTAAATGTTTATTCTACCGGTTTCGGGTAGGAGTGGAACAGCCGCTCTAATCCTTCATCAGGAATAGAAACTAATAAACATTTAATAAGAAACACCTACTAACATCATCTTCAAGATTTCACTACGACGTTCTCGCAAACATCACATCCTCCCAATTATATCATTAGCATTGTCAATCGATCCGTCGTTCGGAGTTGTTTAACTACTTATATGAAAATGGTTGATTGCATGCGATTGAATTGTACTGCGTTCACCGATTGTAAAAAGTGAAGCAGATAAAGAGATTAGTATTTCATGCATTATTATTGATTCTACTGATTTGTTTCTAGTACAATGTATTTTTCACCTTCGGATCGTAACTAACTCGGCAGTTTTCAAGTTGCGCGAGTCCTAAAGTTAGCAAGTGCGTCCGCATTTTTCTTGACCCCTTCCCCCGTACACTTCCGCAAATGTCTACATTTGCCAGCCCCCTCCCTATCGCTGCGGTCTTTATGGTTGGGTTCCAGATATCTGGATTGAGATTCTGAGGCTAGATTACTAGATCGATAGTAGATGCTGATTTGGCATGTTGAATTAGTGAGACTTAGGTGGGATTCGCATTTTGATTCTGTAAATAAACGTGCATCCCAACGACTTTTTGCATCAAGAATTCTTCGTCCTGTTTTGTGCCCGGTCGCCTTCAGACGCTATTGCTGTGGTTTATTATTATTCATTTTAGGGTATTACTCCCCTTTATTCGTGTCATTATCCGTTGTCCAGGATACAAGATCGAGCACACACGATTATCTGTTATATTATCTGTCTCAAGCAGATTCATTCTGCTCGCTGTCAAAAGCTCTCGTCGTCGGAATTCCTTCTTTTCATCAACTTTTGACTGAACTTGTTTGATCAACTTTTTTATACCTTTGAATGATATTGTGATATTTTGAGTTGTAATCTTTACTGATTTTAATGGTAATTAATTGTACCATTTGATTCTCAATCTTATTGAAATAAGCGCATCTGCATTTACATGTGACTTTACACTGGCCATGTTTTATCAAAGTGCATGTGCTTGATCATAATTACTAAGTATACACCTTCTCCAATTCATTAATAAGGAGACGTCAACTCTAAATTCTTCCTAAATTCATCAACTGCAATCTCAAGTCCGTAATATTTCTCAGGTCATTAATACGAACAAATCAAGTCAAATGATGCATGGCCCTCATGTCACTTATACCATTGACATCTATGATTAACAAAAGATATTTTATATTAATCACAGATGTCCCTGCTTATACAAAGCGAAGTATAGACTGTCTGATAATTTGGCAAGTGTTGATATCTATCTACAATGCTCAAATCAAATACCGCAGTCGATATTTTTCTATAACTTTTCTAGTAATGCACTGAGATGTTCTCTGTACTCGGTATTGATCATGATGAGCAGATTAGCCGCCGAAACGTCTGCTACAAAAGAGAGTTATTTAAGATTGGAGTATATCCGAAAACAGCACTTTTTTAAATTAAGCTGTCTTACTGATAGGATGTAAGTTTTGAAATCGAAAGCGTTCATGCACCAGGTAATGCACGCGGTAAACACAGCCTATTACATTTTCAGACTTCTCCAAATAAACAGTTCATCAAAACTGAGCGTACAAGAGCCTAAAACAAGATACGCAGCAATAGCAAATGTAAAGGCGATCTTGCGAATTGCCGAAAACAAAGACAAATTCGCTCTATAATAAATAAACAATGAATACTGGTTCAGTCATTCAGAAAACTAAGCCTACATAAAAATCATTTTTACTATCTTTTCAAAATTTGGCTGGAACCAGAGAGAAAAGTCATAAGCCGCAATTCCCTAATTGCGAAGGCACACAAATAGTCATGATGTTATCAATCAAGAATAAATAGATAATGAATATCAAAAGAATATGTTAACTATAGTCAATAAAAGACACCAACATCCTTGATTCCCCGACCGCAGTCGCCTGACCCAGGAATCGAGCGAATAAGCTGTCGATATCACTTGGAGATGACTTCTGCCTTCACTCGCATTCCTTTTGAACCGTCAGCGTGGCCTAGTGGAGAAGGTGCGAGATCGTCTCCACCGCAGACTTCGGGTCGATTCCTGGTTCAGGCGAGTGCAGTTGGGGAATAAAGGGTGTTGGTGTCTTTTAGTGACTTTATGGTTGTCATTCTCTTTAAATATTCAATGGCCCTTTTCGAGTTGCCAAATCGATGTGACCTTGGCAACTCGAAAAGGTGATTATTTGCAAAAATTTGCACTTTTTACATGAATCAAATTAGCAAGGGCTAACCTTAGGCGAAGCACAATTAATAATGAATTAAATCACAAATCAAACTATTCAGTAAGTAAATTAAAACCAATGTGAAAAATAAGAATAAAACACACTTGTAAATGTTGAAATTATTCAAATGGTAGGTAATGAAAAAAAGTACTGTGTAAATATAAGTAGAGTGAGAAAAAAAATTGATGACTTACTCGGGAACTCCTGCGTGTCTGCCACACTGTGTGTTGGGCAGTGTAGTAATTGCGGAAATTGCTTATATGTGTTGACAGAACTTAATCTGCAGATCTGGTCCCCCAGATGCCTGCACATGTCAATTGCGTCAGAATGAAATTTAATGCTTTGATTGAGGAGAAGATGAAGTAGAAGATAACGATAAGTGAAAAGAATTTGATCCCTCAAAGGACCCATGTGGCGATCCCTACAGGTTAGAGGAAATAACAACTACAACAGATTACCTAATTGAAAAAATGTGCAATTGAGGTCATCAGCAGGAACTTGGGTAAGGATTCGCGTTTCGACCCCTACTCCTGAACGCTCAAACGCACCCAAGCGGGCCCTGCTATATGAAAGCAGCCTAGAAATTAATTAAATCAATGAAAGCACGCACAATTATTAAGAAGCTGCTTAGCAGAAAAATATCCGTATTTCAATAAAGTTTCACTATGCTTATGCAGCTGCTTCTCAGCACTTTGCTTGAGATCTACGCTGTTATATCCTCTCTTCATTCTATTCTTATTCTACTTATATCAGAACTTCGTCAAGGTCTCTTCGAAATTTTTAGTCGGTCAGAGCTCGATTATTTTGGGAAAACCGGCAAGTCTACGTTTGAAAACAAATTAGTAAATTGCAATTGCGTGTAATTTGTGTTTAGGTTTCATCCAAAATATTTTGATAAAACCAAAAGTTTAGATTTCTTTGTTTTACTGTATAGCCATGCACAGGAAAATTTAAAATGTCGAAAAGCCCATGCATACAGTTAATTCTTTTGATGTTGATGTCCAAATTTTTTTCCTATTCTCCAACTCCAATCTCTAGTGTAGTCTTTCTGTTAATGTCCACTCATCAATTTCAGCTAAATTCATAGCACGGTGAGTATTCATTGAAGTACTATATATACTAATATTTCATTGAGAGGAAAAGTATTTCCTCCGCAAGTAATGCTATTCTCTGGTCGGTTTAGATGCAGTGTCTCCCATTGTTAGGCAATGGGATCAATCAACATTCCTCTGGATTGCGCATGCAATTGAAAGAAATACTCTGGCTGGTAGTACAAAAGAAGTCTTATCTCATTTCATAAAGACATCGTGTGTGCCGACCCTAATAAAGAGAGTTTGTTTTGATTTGCAACCTGATTATGTTTCAATGAATAATCACCGTGCTATGAATTTAGCTGAAATTGATGATTGGACATTAACAGAAAGACTGCAGAATAGGAAAAAAATTTGGACATCAACATCAAAAGAATTAACTGTATGCATGGGCTTTTCGACATTTTAAATTTTCCTGTGCATGGCTATACAGTAAAACAAAGAAATCTAAACTTTTGGTTTTATCAAAATATTTTGGATGAAACCTAAACACAAATTACACGCAATTGCAATTTACTAATTTGTTTTCAAACGTAGACTTGCCGGTTTTCCCAAAATAATCGAGCTCTGACCGACTAAAAATTTCGAAGAGACCTTGACAAAGTTCATGTAAAAAGTGCAAATTTTTGCAAATAATCACCTTTTCGAGTTGTCAAGGTCACATCGATTTGGCAACTCGAAAAGGGTCAATGTGCTGCGACCATAGAAATAAACTGTTTATCTGAAGTTCGCTAGAATGGAAATAGACTCAAGGTCGCGGCTCATCCGAGGGAACTAAGATGGGGCATGAAGAACCAATTAAAAGCTTCGATTTATTCATGTGACTGATTCTAACCCAATGATAGACGTTGGCAGGTGCATCTACAGGGTGGTTGCAAAGTCGCTCCCTGATACTACTTAGCTATATTTTCGGAAGTATATGGTCGTTTGATTGAAACTTCATATTTTAAGATTGCATGAGACCTGCCATTTCTTATGACAAATCATGAAACTGTTCAGTCAATTAGAATATGAGTAATGATCACCCCTCTGTCCGCGAAAGTTATCCGTTATATTAATTCACTACATGCAATTTGATCACAACATTGTTGATTTTACTTATGAAATGTCGCCTACTTAAAGCATTGAAGACAGAGCAAGAATTGCCGCTAGATACGAGGTTTGGCAGTCTATTGTACAAGTTCAACGATGATGGAGATCCCAACATGGAAGATATTCAAATCTTGACCCTAAGACAATTAAGAACTGCTACCGCAAACTGATGACAACTGGCAGCGTTCTTGATTCCGCCAGATCTGGAAGACCTTCGACAAAGTCAGACGCGGATGTGGAACTGGTGAGGGAGATTTTACAGGAGCCCTTCCAAGTCAACAAGGCAAGCTACCCTTGAAAGTGGGATATGCCGTCACACTATCCTGAATGTTCTTCATGAGGATTTACGATACCGCCCGTGGAAGCCTCATTATGTCCAGCAACTGTTTCCGGAGGACTGTGACAGACGGGTGGAGTTCTGTGAAACGATGCTGGCATGGTTTGAAGATTGCCCTGAGCTGAGTTCGAAGATTCTCTGGACAGATGAAGCCGTGTTTCGTGTGGGTGGCTTTGTCAACAGGCACAATTGTCACTATTGGTGTGAGAGTGATCCAAAGGAATTTACGGAAAGATGTCAGAACAGGCAGACAGTAACTGTTTGGTGCGGCTTGTCTTCAACAAGGATTCTTGGGCCATACATTATTCGTGATACAATGAATAGTCAGCGATACTTGCACATGTTGGAGAATTTCGTTTGGCCAACAATTACTGAATGGGAAGAAGCCAACGAATTAATTTTTATGCAAAATGGTGCTCCTCCACATTATGCACTAACACTGAAAGCTTGGCTCGACGACCACTTCCAAGGCCGTTGGATGGGTCGACGTGGACCAACAGATTGGCCAGCGCAAAGTCTGGATTTCACGCTATGTGAATTCTTTTTGTGGGGATGGGCCAAAGAGGAAGTCTACAAAACTTCACCGAGGACCATTGACAAGCTAGAGAACAGGATCCGTGAAGTCATTGAAAATGTTCCTCCTGAATTCTTAAGATCAGCAACGGAACAGGTATCGATAAGACTTAGACAGTGTATTCATAAAGATGGTGCACACATTTAATTGTAATTTTTTGAAGAAGAAAATGGCATGATTCATGGAATGATAGAAAATTTGCTTTGATTTCTTAGTACATATATTTCTTTGTTTTTAAGGCTTCTATAAATAAGGAGCGACTATCCAACCACCCTGTAAGTGAAAATGCTCGCGATTTATGTGCCGTTATTGTGCATTGCATGAAGCTTAATTTCCATTCTAGAGGTTTTATTGTTGTCAATTTCTATGGCTGCGACAGATCTTTGATGTGAAATAGATAATGAAGAATAATGATGAATAATAGGCCTTCAGGAAGCAAAGAGCCATTATCATTCTAATTTCATATCACTCAATCGGTTTCATATTCTTGATGACACTATTACATACGTAACTAATTAACAAAGATAATTTGAAACACGATTTCCTCGTACTTTCCATATATCTCATGCAATAGCGCATGACTCTCAACGGCTAATGCTCATTTGTATCTATGGTCGTTGTCGCACTTTCAATTTACACAACAGTCATAAATTGTCATACTTGCAGTTTACAATTAAGGATTACCTTCTTAAAAATTGCTTTAGTATCCCGAAATTAATGTATACTTTGAGATCATTCCCATGCTTCATGAATCCAATTATCAACAAATATGACTTTACCCTGCAAATGGGACTGGAAGATATCCTCAACACAAGCTTTACCGACCAATCGTGGACACAGGATACTCTTCCAGTTTCATTCGGTGGGCTTGGTACTCGAAAGGCTTCATCTTTAGCGTTGCCCTCATTTATTGCTTCTTCAATGAATTGTTCTAATTATGTTGATAACGTTTTGCCACCTTTATACAGAAACAACGACCCTTACTTGGATATTGCAATGAGTAGATACGATACCATACTACGAGCATCTGATATGCAAAAGCCAGAAATTTCAAATCCTCAATCTGTACGACAAAAGACATTGGATAATGCCATCTGCACCGGCATTAGAGACACTCTGCTCTTAAATGCAACTACTGTACAAGACAAGGCCCGACTTATTTCCACTGCATCATTACATTCTGGCGACTGGTTAAATGCAATGCCAATTTCATCCCTGGGCCTTAAGCTGGATGACATTCAACTGCGAATTGCTGTCGGTCTTGACCTAGGATCAACATTGTGCCATACACATACTTGCATCTGCGGCACTAAAGTTGAACCAAGCGGGCATCACGGACTTAGCTGCAAGAAAAGCGCAGGACGGTTTCCACGCCATCACCAAGCTAACGACCTCGTAAAGCGTGCTCTGGGATCCGCCGGATTCCCATCAGTTTTGGAGCCCATCGGAATGTCACGGTCTGACGGTAAAAGGCCAGATGGAATGACATTGATTCCCTGTAAAGCTGGGAAATGCTTAGTCTGGGACTTCACATGCGTGGATACGCTGGCACCCAGTCACATTGCTGACTCCAACATCAAGTCAGGTGTAATCGCCGAAAAAACCGAGGCAAAGAAATTGGCCAAATATTCAAATTTGAGCGATTCAAATCACGTTGTGCCAATCTGTGTCGAGACTTTAGGTTCATGGGGAAAAGAAGGCATGCGTCTCATAAACGAAATCGGCGCGCTCATTAAGCGAGAGATAGGGGAAATACGATCTACTAAATTCCTCTTCCAAGCATTGAATATGGCGGTTCAGCGTGGAAATGCGATAAGTGTCTTATCCACCATACCGCGTACACCAACTTTGGATGAAATTTTTCTCGTGTAATTTAATTTTTATTTGTAATTTCTCCTGTAATTGATGTTTTAAAGAGAGATTACAATAAAATAAGTTTAGAATTAAGGATTAAGGAAATAACAGCAATTGCTCAGAGAAGATAATCTTGTCATAAAATCTTACTAACTGATTATCAAAATACTATAAAGACAAATTTATGACAAATTAAAAATTGTCTAATTGATGTACAGTACACTGTACAGCTATTTCATGCGTGAAATAGCTTCTACAATCTAGCTAATTGAATTTTGTCCTTGTAGATTCACACTTGTGAGCAGTGAGAGGCAACTAATATAATTAAAAAGCAATGGCCTTTTCTATTGCCAATAACATTCAAAGGTCTATACTGTTAACTGTAGAGTCTCTATCGTCAGTTGAATGAAGACATTGAATTGTCATGGAAAGCTAATATAAGATTGATCACATTTCCGTCCTTCTTCTCTATGCTTTTTGTTGAATATGTGAAAGAAGACCTAGTCTTTTTCATGACAGTTTGCTCTCAAGCAAACGTCTGTTTGTGAATCAAATATTGTTGAAACAGAATTGTTCGTGTCAATGGCCTTTTTCACTAGGATGTAGTGCAAATCTCGATCGACCAAGTTCAAACTAGTGGTTGGGCCATTATTCTCAAGTCAGTCTTTTGTCGATTTTCGACCACGGATGCGGAGTCAGAGACTTAAAGTTAACGACTCCGAACTCGCATGGTTCACTCACGGAATAATGTTCGAGCTTCAAAAAGCAGTTTCTATCAATAACTTATTTATTAATAAAAACTATATTTATATATAACTATATTTAATATTGATTTTAAATATTTTATCGGTATAAGTTTCTCCTTAATATTGTAGCATTTCATCATCAACTTTGATTCCAACTCACCATGTGTTTTCAAGTATTAACAGACAAAAAGTAGCTCGCTTCTCGGCGGATTTCAACCATTGCCCTCTGGCAATCTAGGCAATCACTCTACTAGCTGAGCTATCAAAGCGATATGGTAGCAGGAGCGCTCAATGGAAGAATTTGTACTCAGTCAGCTTAAAGCAAGAAAGTCATATAGTCCTATTCCGCAATGACAAGACTATAAGCACGCATATAGGCCAAATTCAGTACAAATTCAGCATCTTAGCGAGCTGCTGTTTCTTGAATTCATCTTTGAAAATCAATTGCTTCTGTTGGATATTATTTTCATAGAAATGAGGAAACATCAGGTTGGAAACAGACACGGCATGAATCAGATCACTTCCGGCTGTCTTCGCTTTCAAAGCCATGAACTGAGGGAAGTTTAATTGAGACATTAATGTCTAATGTATGATCAATCTTCATTGTATTAATTGCTATAAGTCTGAATCATCAGAAATTCCATTATTCTCAAACACAATATACAGATTGTTTCATAAAAAATGGATCACCCTTAAACATCGCCATAACTTCAACTTTGTCTAACTCCGCCAAATTTGAACGAATTTCTCTGAAATTTGGAAGATATGTCAGTTGTGCTTACTAATATCATTGTCGGAAATTTCAAGCATGAATATTGAGTTGTTTTCCTGTTATAGATAAAAAAGTAGTAGATAATTTGATCTTCATTTAGCAATGTTACACAAAATCATACCTCACTCTTATAAAATTATATTTGTTTCCTTTGTTATGTAATATGTTGTTCTACAAGCCAAAAGCTATCAAGCAAAACAAAAATAAAGAAAATCGGTCAATCAGAGCCAGTATAGCACCATTATTCATCAACAACAATGTAACTGCTACATGTGATTAACTGGACTTAATGTTCCATAGCTTCCTGACTTCGTTGCGGTGGTGTTGGCAGCACTCCTGATCGTTTTCAGCTAGAAATCTATCTCTTACCGGTTGAAAACAGTACAAAGCACAAATGAATAATAACGAGATCGCATTCACAAAAGGCAAAGTGTCAGCCTTGCTAGAACTAGGGTTTTCTTTGCGAGCTACAAGCAAGAGACTAAATGTCCCTTACACAAATGTGCATCGATGGCATCATGATGATTTTCGACTCTGTCGTAAAGAGGGCTCTGGCCGTCCACGCAAAACATCCAAACGTAGAGACCGCCTAATTTTGAGATTTGTTAAAGTTGATCCAAGTCTCTCGCTAATTGAGATGGCTGCACTAGACTCGCCTATTTCTAAGTCCACTATTCGTAGAAGACTTATTGAGTCGAATTTCAAGAGCTGTAAGAGGCCCTCTCACATCGAATTATCATATCAGCATACAAAAAGACGTCTCAGACGGCAATGAGTCATTGTCACTGACGAAATCCATCGACTTGGTTATTTATGGATGATAATGCTACGTGTCACAGGAGTAGTAGAGTCAACTTATGCAAGTCTCAATTAGGGCTTAGGACATTATCTTGGCCAGCTCGTTCTCCTGATCTGAATCCCATAGAAAATGTATGGAGTATTCTAAAACGTAGCGTTCGTCGTTCACTGCTACCTACAGATGGCGTATCACAACTTACGTCACTGTTAAAAAGAGAGTGGAGAAAGTTAGATCAGTCAAAAATCAACGATATCATCGAATCAATGCCTAGACGAATTGGTAATGTCATTGACAATAAGGGTAGGGCTACAAAATATTAGCTTCTTAAGAACCGTTACTGTATCATAGCTTATCAGATTATATAAGGACATTTAAATATATTAGGGACATGAAATAACATGAAAAATGCTTTCTGTATCATACTTATGTTTTATTTAGTCAAATTTTAGGATGATCCACTTTTTATGAAACGGACTGTACTATATCTTATGCGAAACATTTTTAATGTGTGTTCAATCATTTCAGAAAGGAAAGACTGTTTTAATCCCTACTGCAGGTAATCGTCACTAGACATCACAAAAGTAAGCATAATTCATCAATAATTTCATTGACATTAAAAAATGCCGATATGCTGACGGTAGTCAGATCCGTAAAATTTAGAACCAAGGCCAGAGTCGGAGTGAACGTAGAGAGTGACGAGTTATATCATAATAAGAAACAAGGCACATACTAGCTGTTATGAATAATAAACTCGTATAATATATACATGTCAGGGATGTGGAGTCGGAGTCGTAGTCCCGGAGTCCTATCATTTTTGCTGGAGTCGGAGTCCTATCAAATGATAGGACTCCAGACTCCGGCCTACAACTAGACCCGAAATAGTATAATACAAGCAAATCATTTATTCTCGTGCATAGCTGTCATTGTCTTGATGTCAACTTTCTTCGTCAAACAAAAGTACAGAGACAGCAATGCATACAAAGCTTATAATAGTTGAGGGAATGAACCGTGATAGCGAAGAAAAGGATTGTTTTTTCACTCGGTGATTTAGTAGAGAAGACAAGCCTTCCTAGCCTCCATCACACCTGCGCGCCAAAGGTCACATCAGAAACAAAAATGAAATACTGGTTTGTTTGAGAACATTGCATCATACCCTCATGCTAATCGTGTGTGATGGCTCCTGTAAAGCGGATATTAAAATCGAAAGTGTACTCATTTTTTGGAGAAGGATGGGGACTTATGTGCCTGATAGAGACTGGAGAAAAACCGTGTGAAGCATGCATCAAGAAGATGGGGGCAGCCGAGTCGCATGCATCCAACTTAAAGAGACATTTTATCAAGTTTCATCGAAAATGATTGATAATTGATGCAATGATCACTAAATATCGATTCAGGAAAGCCTATAATGATCTGTGATGTAGGCTACCAGTTAATGTCTCAAAAAAACTAAGCTTATATACTTGCCACCCGGAGTCGGAGTCCTATCAACCCCCGGAGTCGGAGTCGGAGCATGTTGAGTCGACATGCATGTGCGTGTACATACATCCTTCCTATTTTTCTCGCGCTTCCGTAGCCAATTTAGAAGTTGATTGTTGATGTTCAATGTAAGCAATATAAGTAAAAATTCAGCTCATTCAATTTTATATCAGAACTAACTATAACTGCAATGATTATCAGATTCAATGATTCGATAACATCATCCTTTCTTTAATATGAATGAATTGCTGATGAATTAATAATAAAGTGCATTTGATTATCCAAGAGATTTATCCTATCTTGCTTTGCTTGCTAAATTCCAAGACAGTAATCAATGAAACATGAAATCTTCTCAGAGGCAATTACAGAAAACTCTTTCATTTCAAAAAGGCTTTTTTATCCAAAAATATTTGTATGCTATGTCTAGACAGTCAATTCATATCCCAAGACTTTTAAATTGTTTAGATATTTTTCCACAAGGAAGACTGTCAACGATACAACTCTTCTGGCATGAAAATTTTAAATTCACCTACGTTTAAACTAACTCTATTCCCGAGGCTTCATGCGTGATTCAGTCTTCAGCTTGGGGGAATATTCTTTTCTGTTTGTCAACATATTCCTCTCTGTAGATGAGGAAAACTTTAGATTCTGAATCGTCCGATCTATACATATCCGCACATGCATTTAAACAAAGAAGGCTTCTCCATTGTTAATGTGGCCATGATGACAATTTGGATGAGCCGGTCATTCAGATAGTATGCTACACAGAGGTAGGAGATATAAAGCATTAATAAAAGCATGATAATTGACATCTTCAAAAGTATGATAAAATAAATACAGGAATGAGTAATACTAATCAGATTAATTATCATAATATCCATCGTAGAATATGCTACTCTATACATTGCAATAAATTACAAGAAAATCCGTATGTGTCACTTTGAGAGAGAGAGAGAATCGTTTATTGTATCACTGAATAGAAATTAAAAAGTATGACAAGTTCACATTTCATAGCAAATTAGAAATATCCGTAGATTTGGATAAAGTGAAAGAATTAATGTAGGCCTACTACAGTTGTTGCTCGACTTCTACTGATATTAAAATCCATAATCAGATCTTAGAAAACATATCATGCAGCATTTGATGCAATATGTTGTGATACTTTCAGGCGGGGCGGAAGGAGTTTGGAAGCAAGGTCATGATATCCATCATCACAACATGCAATCCAGATGCAGATTTCTGACTTTGAAATGCAATCATAACTCTACAGCACCGACAAGGCTTATACCGCAATGAGTTCCTTGCACACTGACGTAAGACGAATCAAAAGAATTTCATTATGTGTTATATTCTACTTCGAATCAAATTGAAATGAATTTTCAACCATAACCTGAACTGTATACTAGAATAATAGGAGAAAATGGTTCAAAAACTCTCTGTTGGTAGAAATATCATAAATGGATGTAAAATGTATAAATTCTGCGGATAACAAGTAAACTTGTCAGACCATATAGAATTTATGCAATGCCAGACTACGCAATGCTGTGATGTGTGAAAAGACATGTTGATTTCATTTTACTGCCATTTTCTTTGTTGAAAAGCGTCTTATGCTGACGTGAAGTGCTTACGCGACTGAACTGTGGACAACACATGGACAGAGTTTTTTTTGCCTTGTAACACTATCCAATTCAAAACCTTTGTAATTTGCAATTTATCGGCATATTATATTCATCTCATCCTTATTGTGGCTGTCATAGCTGCAATATTTTTGTTTGTCTAATGTCTACAAAATATGCAAAATCGAATTTCTTTCTGTTCGAGTATTTTGTTGATAGGTGACATTGTGGATGGAGGCATTCAAAGTAAGCTTTTAATTAATCCTCTATTAAAATAATATTCCATCCACTCCAGTTGGACTTGTAATTTGAGATTGTTTCCGATCCTCCACTTTATGTGAACTTTTGGAATAAGCTGAAGTCAAAAACATTCCTTGTGACTGTGAGCATCTGCCTGCTATACATGAATTATTCCACTGTGTGTACGGCAATTAATGAACAACTAGGAAATCCGAGGAATTCACCATGTTGCTTGTTTTGCAGGCATATAAAGAATAAACATTCTAAAGGAAGACATTGTGATTCGTAAATTGAAATGTTTTGGGCTGTTTCAATTTTCACCGCTTCTATGATAATGTATCCAAAGTTTCTGGCTAAAAGTAAGAAATTCCTTAGGGATAACTTCTAACTAGTCAAACATTGCTGCTGAAACGATTGGCGATAAGAGCATGTTGATGGTTCAGAGACGTAATTAGTAATTTCCATTTCAATCCAATTCCAACCGGATTCTAAAAGTGGCTTTACCAGGATCCCGAGGAACGAATTTGTGGACGATCCTGAAGCCGGAACCATTTTATCGAATATTCAGACACAGAGCCGGCCGGCTCATTTATACCTACTCGCCACGTGCTTAATGCATCAGAAGCAGCCCTAATAACGGCCGTGCCTTAATATCAACCCTATGGTTTAAACGGAAATTAATTGTGATAGACCATGTGATATACCTCATCTGACGATGCCGAGCATGTTCCTGGATATCAATACGAAAACTAATGCTAGGTAGTAGATATTTATACACATTTTTGCTTTAGTAGAACTGCAATCGGTTTTGAAATTTGACCGTTAGCAGTTGTTATGTCGTCTTGAATTTCTTTTTTTATATTGCTACAAAACAGCCAGCTGAATTTGTCTAATTCTTAACAGAAGTTCGAGATGTAATTTGCTCAGATTAATGCCATTTAGCTTGTTTCTGCTAATAACTTCGTCTTTCATGTACGATACTAAGTGATATAGTGCCCCATTCAGTAATACCGGCCATCCCGACCGGTATTAGGGCATCTACTCTGATCATATAATTGACACCCCGAATGATCTTATCTCTCCGAAGGAATCCGTCGGTTCCCGATTGGGACACACGTATCAGAGCCGCAATTCATTTGGTGACCGTGTCTGTACCACAGAATTGAATATTTTGTATATCTGCTTCGGTTTGCTAGAAGTGTGATTAATGCGAAATTGACGGCACATCGAGGAACCGGCGTCGCTTGCGGATTAATATGAGTTCCAGCAAAGTGCTTCGATTGCCAAAATTCCTTCAGATTCGAAGAATTCATATCATTGCGCACAAGTTTTCCCCATAATGTTGGCCCTTCCGATCATTATTAAAGAAAGTAGCAGACGTACGAAAATTAGTTCACTTGATGATTTCACTTCCTCTCATCGGCATTTCTCACTGTATAGTGCATACACTGAATCGAATGTTAGCCAGGCGATGTGTGTTTTGGTGTGCGCGAAGTGATATCACAGCCAGAGTTGGAAAAGTCGGAATTGGAATTGGAATTGACGATATTTAAATCTACTGGAATTGGAATTGGAATTGACCTTCATAAACCTCAATTCCACTTTTTCGATAGACCTGTGATAAATCTATTTGTACAAAAATTGAAATCACAGTATTCGGCCGTTGTGTTAACTGCACGCAGAGATAAGAGAGAGAGAGATAGATCGACAGAGCTAGTTTTGTTCTATTGTTGAATAAAGGGTGCCAATTGTGACTTTGATGGGCCTAGAGCCACCGGACAATGTTAATTCAGCAATTAAGCAAACAATGAAAAGATAATCATATTTGTTCAATCTGTTATTTAGTTGTTTATCATGTAAGACGGTCAAAATAAAACAATTGTTGAATTTAGTTATTGATTGGATAAGCACAAAAATTGGAGATCAACTTAGTTGTTGTACACACGAAAAACAATCGGTTTGGAAAGAGGAAAATTAACCCTGCATTAAAGGGCAGCCTGTCAGTTCAAATCACAATATAGACAGTGTCAACAAATTATTCTAATAATTAATGATTCAATTAAAATGGCAATGACATGAAATATTATTCAACTTCCAACCACAACAATTGACAATACTAATTTTCAAGACTATAGTTATACAAATACGATACTCAACGATAAAAGAAAAACTTTAAACTTGCAGTTCACTTCTTGATGTTGAATTCACTTCAATTCGATCGGACTCACTTATACCAAAATAATATCATAAATCTCATGAATATCAGTGTCACTTATACCGTCAATCTTCAATCGCGCTCGTTGATATGTTGCCGCATACTCTACCGTGTTGTTGTTCGCTGGTAGGCAGTTGTAGTTGCTACTTCTGTAGTCAAGTTACACCGCGAGAGCCCGGAGTTCTTCTAACAGCTATTGAAGATGTCGGATGTGTTGTTGTTGGTAGTTGTCGTTGTTTCAATTTCTCATCGTCTCTAATTTATGCAAATTTTTGAGACTTAACGATAAATCCACTTTCTTTTGAAAATTGAAAGAGTTTCCTTTAATCTCTGCTCGCTAGCTTTCGACCCGACCACATTTCGTTCTTATCACGGAATTTTTAATCTCCTTTTTTAACATGGACCATTGATCAGTTTTCATGATATCATTTTTATCGTCGTTTTTTCTTTCATCAACAATCACGTTATTCGCACATTGAATTTCTTTCTTCTGTCAGTTTATTAATAGATTTATTCGCATCTCTCTCTCTCTCTCTCTCTCTCTCTCTCACACACACTCATAGAAGTAGATAATAGTACACTAGAATGGAAGTTTGATATCTTGCCTATGTATAATGATGGCACATGAAAAATTTGTGGTTTGTAGATCAGATTCGATCTAAAACATTGTATCATAGTCAAACTATTTGCCAAGTTGGTTATGGAAGTTGTTGGCAACAAATTAAAGCAGGATTTTTATGAAGACAATATTAAGTGAGATGGTGGCATTGTTTCATGTGGTATAGCCTACTATTCCCTGGGTTGGTATATTGTGTCGATTTGCAGCAGTCATCAACAACTATTTTTCAAAATTCGAATTAAAAATTGGTCCACAAAGTCATAATTGAATGTGGGCGGTGCACTGGTTGTAAGAATATCTCAAGAATTTAATAGAAAAAAATTCTAGTTATAGGATGATCTTCATACGGTTAAGAATCCTAGCGCTTTTGTCGAATAAACACACTGAAAGCTTCTTCACCGACAATAATTTCTCAGATAAGTGAATAGTCGCTGGAACTTTTCAATTAATCATTAAATGACACATGTGATATAGTGTGATGATATTTTGGAAGCTGATATTCGAAAGCATGCAAAGATTTTGAAAATTGTTCAAATATAGTGAACAGGGGAGCCCTTTCAAGTAAAATGAATGCTCTGAGATTTCTCGACCTCTGATTTCAAGCTGGAGCAATGTATGTCCTGTAAATCGACATTGCAAGTTGCATATGTGACTGATAATGCTCTTGATAGATTATAGGAGCGATATTTCAAAATGATGAACGTACAGAACGTTTTAAAGGATTTCTTTCTTTGTCATCATGTCGCCGCAGTATTTTGTAAATTCACTGTTGCTTTTGTGTATGATCTTTGGACAAGTGGCAGCAATCCAGATCACAATTTGGCTTGATAAATGTAAATACAAATAAGAAAACATGGAAACCAGCTCGCACAATTTGCGTTTTGACCCAACTTAGTTCCCCCGGCGTGTCCCATAATTTTCATGCAATTTCCATTCTAGGACTTTCTATGGTATTGTTAATTTCTATGCTCTCTCTCTCTCTCTCTCTCAGCGTTTGATTCTTTGCTGACCGTTAATTTTCTTTTTTCTTTTTCACAAGATATTGAATATCTCGTTTACGAAACGAAAATGGCGTAGGCTGACCGGCTACATATATACATGTACATGTACACAAGAAATATGAACTGTGAACATGAGAACGCACATATGAACGACGCAGGGAACGGCACACAGGAATAACGAGGATAGGATACGGGCACATGGGTTAGATTGAAGCGAGTAGATACATTAACATATACGTGTCATGCAATTATCGGAATTCGGAATTGAATCTCATTATGGAATTGAAATTGGAATTGAATTGAACTGTTTCGACTGGAATTGGAATTGAAATTTCTGCTCTTGAATTGGAATTGGAAATAAAAAATTTCAGTGGAATTTTTCCAGCTCTGATCACAGCACGCATCTCTCACTGGCTCTGGTGTCCCCTGCTGAAAGTTTATTGTTTGCCATTTCCAATAGCAAGCGATACACGAATTATCCATTTGAGAATGAGCAAGTTGTCTAATCTGTGATGTGCCATTTCGATATTAGGGTTACATACAATTCTTCCTTTCTAGGAAACTGAAGCGTGCGCAGATGAATCTAATTGTGTGGTCCGTACAACTGGACATTTTTGCATCTCCAATAACGACGAAAGAGAAAGAACAGGGACACAATTCCCTTTTCAAATATGCTCATAGTCATCGATGATTATTTTATCTTAGTGGTCAAATCTAGGAAGAAGGCAGCACAGATGCACAGAAGTCACTTCAGTGAGCAATGATGATGCAACGGTAATTTTCTTGAAACGGAGCGTGTCCTTAATGAGATGATGTCGACTTCGTCAAGAGACCTGAAGTCGTCAATATTTTCCCAAAACTGCTGCTGTCTGGGGTTACCAGACAAACAGCAGAACTACTGATTTTTCCCATTGACATTGAGGTGTTTGCGGTTTAATTGAGGATATTATAGAACCACATGTATTTCGATTGATGGAAGTTTCCGATTTTGTTTTTGCTACACCAGCGTTAATTTTTGATTCTTCAGAGATGGTGCCTCCATAACTTGTCGTTTGTCGGCGTTCAGTGAAGAAGTCGATGACCCAGTTGTACAGTTCGTTGCATATGTTAAGATTGCACATTTTTCGGATTAGATTGCCGCGTCTCACCGTATCAAATGCCTTTGACAAGTCCAGGGAAATGACTCTCACAACGCTGTTGATCTCGAGAAGGCTCATGATAGTGTGGGTAAACGCAACTTAGGCTCCTGTTGTTCCTCCTGATGGTCGGAAGGCATGTTGATCTTTGAAAGGTTACGGAAATTGACTTATTATTGGATTCAGATATTTGAATTTGAACATTCTCTCTACCATTCTTGACAGAACGGGGGTGACTGATATTGGACGGAAGTCTCCTAGTGTTTATGGATGTCTTGTTTTTGGCATTGGGACAATATTTGATGATTTCCATTGTTCAGGGACTATTCCAAAGCTCAGTGACGCATTTATTATTTTATTTTATTATATACATACGTAACACTACGATTTCAGATTTCCAGCTTGAAGTCATATATCTAGTTACTACCCATAAGGAATCATCATGGCCGATAAAAGGGCACCACATGGTCGGTTTTAAGGCGCAGAGACTGTTATTAGGGCACTTAAATTTTGAAGCACATCCGTCTTTTGTAGATGTAATATAATGATTGGAAAAGCAATACTTAGTGGGGAAGTAGCGAAAAATATGCGGTGCATGATAAGATGATTGTTTTAAAATTTACGCATATACAATTTTAATTGAAGTTTCAGGAGTGATTTTATTAAGGGGGTCGGTATTCGGGCAGCTTCCATATATGAATCTCAATATGAACAGACCACGCCCTCAAAGCAGTAGGCTATACCGTACCCAGTCTAGTTCTGACATATCTTTCTAAATTTGGTTGCCGAACTACAAATTTGAGACTCCTTGATTAGCACGTTCTGCATTTTTGTACTTTCATAATCTTAAATTTAATTTTCATGTATCTTCCTACATAAAGCTTCTCATCAAATTTAGCACGAAAAAGAACGATATCGTAAGTAGATCCAGTTTGATACATTAATTTTGCATGCAAGCTAATCTGATGTACGAAAATTGAAGTGAAATGCATGTAAATCACAGGTTGGAAGACATATTGTCATAAAAAGCTGCGACAACGTCATTCATGGTAGCGCATACTATCACTTCTCGTTCTGAGACGATGATTCATACACAGTTGATTATATTGAGATGTGGCGTTTTTCGTAGCCATCTTATATGGGATTGTAACAATACTTGAAGCAATATTTCTTTATTATAACCAATACTTTTTTTTGCCAAAATGGCTGGCGAAAATACAAAGCGTATTAGGTCCTTTCCTCAAAGTTTTACGATAGTGGTTCCTGGGAAATGTCTCATATTGTTCCTAGACAATTTCAGTATGTGGTAGAAATTTGATCCACTTGTTAATACTGCTTCATTAAGTGGAGAGCTGATTAAGAATGAATATTCCTTTGGGTATTTTAACCCAGTGGTAATCAATGAGAGCCATGTGGCCACGAGGCTCCGAAAGTGGTTCTCATGCTTTTGAGATGAAGTTAGATAAGTAAGGGCAAAATAAGTGCCCGTATTTCAAACGAGAGGATTATTTGATCGGAATTCATTGATATATCATCAAAAAAATCTGAGTCGGTTAGATATTGAGCATAGATAGTGAACCGTGATTTGCTTTGACTGAATTTGAGCCAGTCATTGGACTAGGATATAAATAAACCAACAAAAGTATCAAGGCAGTCATTGAGGCTCAAGAAGTTTACTGCACTTGATTTTCGAATGAATTTTTGCTATGCGCATTCGCATTGTGATATTATCTAATCTAGTGATAATATCTATCTAGTTCTAAGAAAGAACACGCCCTTTCGCTACATTACTTATCTTTATAAAGTTGCACATTTAAGCTAAATAAAATGATTGCTCATGTTTTTAAGCGTGTGCAACTGTATCAGAGGTACAAATAGATTTTAGCACTTTTCAGCTAATCAAAAGCACTGTGTGTACAAAACTACACCTGCAGGTTGTGAAATAACTTGTGGTACTTTTTCCCCTGGAGCAAGTATGACAGCATGCTTCATTTTATGATTACAAAAAACACGATTTGTAGACAACAAGTTTATTTGACGTTACTATTTCCTTGTTTTCGATGCAGGTCCTTGCAAAGAGAAGCAGCCTTGTTCAAAAAACATGGGCCACGAATTCTTGATTAATTTAAGTTTGAGCCACAGGACATTAAACGTTGAGAAACACTATTCAACCCGTTTATGAACGCCGAGCCATTTTCAAAACTTAACTTCTTTTTGAGATAAATTTTACTCTATAATTAAGATTTTTCCAAACGCAATTGCAGGCGGGCTTTACTATTTACGCATGGTGCTAGGTTCGGAGTTGCACCATTAGGATCTTCACTGATTTCCCCCTCCTTTAGGGAACAAACCTCTTACGTATCTGGGGACAACAATGGCGTTAAATTGATCTAAAATGTTTTGTTTCTCTCGAAGTTGATCATTTTGAATTATATGATAGAGATATAGAAGTGCGATCACCTGGCTTTTGATTTCCCGGCAGCGTAGCGACCTTGAGTGAACCAAGGTGCCCATATTACCTATTTATGTGAGAAAAATACACTGCCTTTTTCTCTGCCAGAGTAAATTTAAAACAAGCAAGCCGTGCTTTAATAGGCTGGGAACCTGCAAAGCTTCAAGGATGCTATTCGATTCTAAATTTGCCGATTCGCAGGTACCTAGTATATACCATTTATTAGATCACATTATGGACCAAAGACTAGCTGGTGTCTTTGCTGTGGACCTATCATGCGTTTAATGTAATACTGATAGTATCATGTAGTCTTACTCATCTATTGGTAGTGTTTAATGTCAATATTTTGGATTACTCAATACTCAATAGCTTACTCATCTCTAGAATATGCAAAAGTACTGTATATATTATGAATAGAAGTTTATCCAAGTTCATACCACACATTGTTTGTTTGTTGTTGTTTAATACTGTCCTCATGTCGTGCACAACATTGTTACACGGAAAACTGATAAATGTTGAATCATGTTTGCATTGACGAAAATCGAATTTGTAGTTTTGAAAAAAGTCGAACACTTACCAAAAGAATGCCCGAAATTCATGAGTAACTTTCTTGTTTTGAAAAATCAGATAGATATTGCACCGACTCGCGTTTCCCATTATTCCAAGACGAGAGTTTTAACATAAAACTCCGGATTGTGAGGAAAAAGTGTCTTCACTGGTATAATGTCACTGCTGTCAATATTTGCCTTCTGTGTTGAGATGCTTTATTAAGTTCCGGAACCTTTCAATACCATTGATCTTCGAGACAGTGCATCCGATCAATATTTTACCCCTTATGAAAAATCCTGCATTATTCCATAGCGTAGACCTAACGTACTTCGATTGTTTACGCAATGAATTGCGGTCTTGTCCCTATTTCACCCAATTGAAGAACATATCAAAAAAGCGTATGAAGCCATTCCATTTATAGGGGAGAGAGATAAAAAGCAGAGAGGCACTCGTAGTATCAAAATTAGATTAGCAGCCATTCGTTAAAGTCGATGAATATAATGCTTTCCTCTCCATGTTATATTCAACCTTTTAAATTATTCTAAGCATCAATGTCTGAGACTTATACATTCAGATCCAGACCGGTGTCATAGAGCGCAACCAAACTTGTACTCAATCAAAAGCATGGTGCCAATGAGGAAAAAAAGGTGTGACTACTATACTATACTGATCTAAAGTATTATTTTCAATTGTTTACAATCGTGACGTATAGGAAATCTCTATCTTGGGTTACCGAATCAGGCAGAATCAAGTATGGCATGCAAGATAATAATCTCTCTATGATTTGTTTAAAAAATGATTCCCCTTTACTCAGTTTATAAATAAATAAGGCCACTAAATTCCCATTTGATAAAATTAAAAACTAATTCTTGCACAATGCATTTCGTCCACTCTTATTCAAGTGCAAACATGGACTAACTAAATAAAATACAAAATCTGAAATCATATAATTCTACAGGTAATAAATCTATGAATTGAAATTGAAAGCATGCAAACCTATAATCTAGTAGACTTAATAGATATGAACTAATAACAATTGAGTAAATAACCTAGATATTAGAAGAAGCAAAACAGAGACTAAAGCTACCAAGGTAAGTAAAGGGTGGAAATAAAATCTTTTTGCTAACACGAGTCGGGATTCTCGCGCAAAATGACGAGAGACTCTGTGATTCCTAATGTGTGTTTGTTGTTGATGTGGTACTTAATGCTAAAATTATTCAAAGCAGTTTGTCTCTCGTTGTTACAGACTTGCAAATGTCTTTGATGCTGCTAGCTGTAATTGCAGTGGATCTTGTGACATTTTAAAGGGTTGGCTAAACCACTTTGGAAGGTGTTCCGAAACTCTCTCATTCAGACATCTTACCGTCTTCCCAACGTGCTTGCTTCCACAGGTACAATGAAATTGATAAATTACATTTGATGTGGAGAAGAGCGGCAATCTATCCTTCAGAGAGCGTATCGGAATCCTTCGTGTAGTGAAAATCACTTGCAAACGAGCACTAGGAAATACACTGAATGCTTTGTTGAAGCTATTTCTAAAAGTCAACGCACTTTTGTCTCCAATGAATGGAAGTCTTAAGAATATTTTCTTCTTTTCAGGTCCATACACATCTTCTCTCACTGACAACTCTCTTATTGAATGCCTATCGAAAAATGACTCAGGATACCCATTTAATCGAAGTGAATCAATGTAATTTATCAATTTCATTGTACCTGTGGAAGCAAGTACGTTGGGAAGACGGTAAGATGTCTGAATGAGAGAGTTTCGGAACACCCTCCAAAGTGGTTAGCCAACCCTTTAAAATGTCCACCAAGGTCCACTGCAATTCCAGCTAGCAGCATCACAAGACATATTGCAAGTCTGTAACAACGAGAGACAAACTGCTTTGAATAATTTAGCATTAATTACCATATCAACAACAAACACACATTAGGAATCACAGAGTCTCTCGTCAATTTGCGCGAGATCCCGACTCGTGTTAGCAAAAAGATTTTATTTCCACCCTTGTACTTACCTTGGTAGCTTTAGTCTCTGTTTTGCTTCTTCTAATATCTAGGTTATTTACTCAATTGTTATTAGTTCATATCTATTAAGTCTACTAGATTATAGGTTTGCATGCTCTCAATTTCATTCATAGATTATATATACTGTAGAATTAATAATGATTTCAGATTTTGTAAATTTTATAGTTAGTACCCATGTTATGCACTTGAATAAGAGTGGACGAAATGCATTGTGCAAGAATTAGTTTTTTAATTTTATCTCTAGATTGTGGTAAATTGCTCCCATTGGTATCTTAGAGTCGTTGAAGTCATACTTGTGGTCCATTTATATCCAATGCTTGATCGGGAATGTGCGTGAAGACATCGAGAATTTCGTGAATATCGTGAGCAGTGAATGCAGTCTGATGATAAATAGTATAGCAACTTTACTTACATGTAGCATCTGATGTATATGATATTAAACAATTCTTTGATCGGTCAATGTTTATCATCATCTTCATTTTCTTATCAGTTCTCATACGATTTTTGGACATCCATGCGAAGATGGATACTAAAATAAAATTTTGGCATGTTGTTTTTTTTAATCAGCCAATCACAAGAGGAATTGCCTCGCATTGTTTGAATATCAAGCAAATGCTTATATATCACGAAAGGAACGTCAGCATATCGAAATGCAAAACATACCAAATCTCTGTAACCATGCCAGAATCTCGTATCAGTTGTAAGTTTCAAATTGTATGGTGAAGTTGGTATTATCAATTTAGCTTGAGAATTTCGTATCCAGCGATTTACATAACAGCTACGATTAAAGAAGGAGAAAATTAGACATAAACTCCCAAAAAAGGTTTTTGACAGCCTGCGGTCGCCATCCAGGAGAAAGTCGGTCAGCCAGGCCAGCGCCGGCGTAATCAAAGCCGGCGTCTCTGCAACCTATTAAATGAGACTGCAGCTGCTCATCTTAAACCGTCAAACATCATTCCATTTCTCGTTTTCAGTGTAGCATACGGTAAGCGATACCGTACTACTCAATATAGGTAAGAGTTCCCGATGAAGCGCAAACTGATGCTAATTTTACATCAATTTCTATCCAAATTGATCTTCTATCAGTTTATCAGACGAATGTATTCGTACTTAAATAATAATATCTTTTGTACGCGTATGAAAAAGATTGAACAGCAATTCGCGTAATAACTTATTCAAGATATGGAATGAGTTTTTCTGATAGATTGCTAGCAAACATGATTGCCTACAAAAATTCATTTATTTTAGAGCATGCGATTCCGAAAACACTGTTTGAGATCGAGTACAGCTTAAAACAAGATGGATAAGCAAAAAATTGCCTATGGGATCAATACTCAATCAGCATCGACGTGCCCTCACTGCCGTCAATCCAACTATGAAAAGCTTCGTAGTACTCATTACGAAGATCTAAACTTTAGGTGCAATCAGAATTTTTGAGCAAAACAACCGTGAATTCACTAATAAATAGACTTATTACTTGATCTCATTAATTTACCTCCAAATAGTTGTGTCTTTGAACACCGTTCCCTACAAAACGGAAAAGCAACAAGAAATTAATAATTTTTCTTCATGCTAGCGGTTTTACTAAGTACCTTAACTTTATGTATCATCGCCTACTTTCAGCAACAATTAGCTATCAGCCACTTTGAATAACTGATTTGAAGAATTATTTTCAATAAACGGTTCGCAATGTTTGAAGTCCATAAAAAATCATGTTATCGTACTCCTACAATGTTGCAATTATATTTCAACTGACTAAACAACTAATTCTAGAATGATATGTCGTCCAATCGTCGACATAAACCTAATTAGAGTGACCGGGCCCGTAGGACGGTTTCCAACCATGTACTAGTACAATCATACGATGTAACTTAAATGACGCAATGATTTAGAGAATTTATGTAAGCATCGTTTACAAATATACAGAATATACTGTACATTCGTTTAATTTTTAAAAGTAATCCCAAAATTCACATAATTTCATGATGTGACCAGAGCTGATCACAAAGAACGGATCACCTAAATCAACGCTGAAATTTCAATCAATTCACAAATTGCAAATTTTCAATAGGAAAACATGTTGGGTATGGTAATTGGGCACGCGCACTGTCTGAGTTCTCTGATTTGATGTACTGGTCATCAAAATCGGTGACCTAGGAAATAATTGGTGCATATCGTGAAGTTATCACAAAATTTAATGACTCACTTGACTAGAGAATGTCATCTTCTCACTTTTCATCAGAGACATTCATGTATATTATCTTCAGAATCCCTACGATGTAAGGAGTGCGAATATGTAAGTTTTATGCAAATAAACTCAATAATTCTTTTTCTAATTTCCCTCCACAACTTTCTTCTAGTTCGTCAACATCCTTTCTCATTACCACTTAAGTACACTGTAATCCTCTGCGTGCGAATTTAGGTCGCACTTACGTGCCAAAAGCCTGGTGACACTCGAGAATAGCAAACGGGTGCAAAATAGGTGAAATTCCTGGATGGATTGGCACGTAGAAAAATCAGATATAGAATAAAAATCAGCACTACTTGCAAATTGTAATTTCAGTAGTATCTAAGGATCTTATAACATGATTATCAGCCGGAAATTTTTATTCATCCCATTACAGCTTTACTTAGCATTAATTATTGATAGTAGGCCTATATCCATGTAGTAATTAATACTTCATCATACTTTAAGAGTTAATCTTTGATACATGGCATTATTTAAATTGAGAAAAGGTTTCTTCTACATTATATAAATATGATTAAAAAAATCAAAGCATCGTGGAATTGAATAACAAAATTTATTTTTTATACAAACGCATCATACCATGAGAGTATATACACTCTTGTTTACTCTTCTATAAGAAGGGCATGTAACAAACTAGCATAGGCATATAACAAATACATCTTACTGAAACATGAGAAGAAAAATCTCCCAAATTGATATACAAAACTTGTACAAACATTCAAAATAATACTAAAATACAATCAAATGCGGTGTTGCATTGTGTTTATTAAAATTGCGTCTAATAAATCACATAAAAATGTCTTAACAAGAGTACCTTATTTTATTCTGATCACATGAGAGTTCTATCTACTTGCATTTCAATTCAATCTATCTGCATATTTTAATGAATTTGCAATGAACTTATTTCAACACAGTATATATAATGCAAAGTATAAGACTCTGTCTACATGGCAGCACGTGTGGTTCTGATGCATTGGGATTCAGAAATGACAATTAAAAACAAAACCACCAAGCTTGTTCCACAAAAAAATAAACAAATTTTCTGCAATCTATCAGCGCACAGTTAGTGATTTTAAGAACTAATGATATACTCTATAACTGCATGATAATTATTTATGTGGTCATTGTCATGTCTACAAATACGAAAAGTACAGATATCAATTAAATTATCTTACCATCTTTGATTCTCTAAATGTCGAGCCGTGTGTAATATGAATTTGTATCTGCCCACTCAACTTAGCTTGACAAACGCAGCATTCAAGTCAACATGGATAGAAAAATACTGAAATTGATTTAGAGCTTAAGAAGACATAGCTTGCCAAGCCCAGCAATCAACAATGGATGAAAATATTGAAATATGATTTTGAGCTTAAGAAAATAAAACAAAAAAAAATTAATATTGTGGTTCAATCGTTGCAATGAATGCGTTAGAATCAAATTGGCTCTTTGATGAAAACCCAATTTGGGCTTATAAAATTTCATGTATTACAACATGAGCAATTTTTATGTAAATTAACTTTTATTATATCGTCATAACACGCGCATTTTCATTTTGGGCACCTAAAATGCGACCTAGGTGCAAAAATTCTATGCTTAAGGTAGGCAAACAATAGCAATTGGCACATATACTTGCAGCTAATTCTCACGTATCAGGATTACAGTGGTACAACAAACATGAAAACGCAAGCAATCTGGCAAACACACCTCGCTAGTTGTTTTCCCTTTGAGCCTTCGTTCATTCGCCTCACATGGTGTTTTTGGGTACTACTTTAGTGTAATTAGAGTAAAAATGTTGTGGGAGGAAAGTTAGAAAAAGAATTATTGAGACTTATTTGCCATAAAACTTTACAATATTCGCACTCCTAACATCACAGGGGAATTCTCGAATCTTGATGAGAGGATAACATTCTCATTGAAGAGCGGTCATGATTTTGTGATAACTATCCACGATATCACCAATTATTTCCTAGGTTACCGATTTTGATGACCATAACATCAAAGAGAGACCAGAAATGCTCGTTATCCCGGTGCCTGAATAATTATCAAACTCACATATGGGGTATGTTGTTTTATTTTCGGCACGCATTTAGTTATACGCATATGCTTTACATCCTTCTGCATTTAGCTTCAGTACATTTCAATGGTTTTCATTTCTTTCCTTTTTCTGTCAATAATGTATGCAAATTCAATACCAACGAGCAGAGTTCATCTTTGATGTTTTTTCTGAAACTCCCCACCTTCTCATGCAAAATTATACGGAAGCAAACTAAAGAATATCGCAAATTATGTTATGTAAAACATCATGTTCAAATTTTCATTTGAGTATCTAATAGATAAAATATGCTCTAATTATTTTGAGCTTTTGTATATATAGATTAATGCATGCTGGAGATCTTTCTATTCGCATAGATACATCTCAAGGTTGGATTTCCCAGGATCTCTTGCTTTATAGCATAATGATCTATGTCATTGAAAGTAAACATTGTAGACCCCCTGCCGCCGGCGAGAATTTTTCGTTTTAATTTATGATTACATGAATAGCTGTCCCCACTGCATTTCTAACTGGAACTTAAGAAACACATCGTGTTTCCTGAGGAAAAGACCAAAAATTCTGTCTAGTTGGTAATAACCAAGAATTAAAACCCCCTTGAAATTGATCTTTTAAATAAATTCACTAAGTAAGCTGGCTTTGGTGGCATTTCATTTAAAATAAAGGTCAATAATTAATTGAGTGGAAAATGTCGGAAGCGGAAGGACTTGAATACGCTATCACATGGTGGGCGAAGAACAAAAGAAATTTATCCTCGGCTGTTCCACAAAATCGAGATGTAGGTCATTGGCTGTAAATATCCATTTTGATAATCTTTTATTGCACAGATGCCATAATCATATATGTTTTCGTTAGTTATTTAAATCGTGCAACTAAAAGTCTAGATTTACTCTCTTGAGAAATATTTTTAAAGCGATGAAATATATACAATCAAAACTACTCAATTCGTTAGTTCCAAATGTTTAATTGTTCATTCCCTGAAGAATACATACTTCGTGTAGAAGTCCGAAATATATTGAATTTATTTGTTGATATACCATATAAAGTTTTACTTGACATTTCCTTTATTCTAATTTACTCATTCACTTCAAGGTTCAGCGTTTTCAGTATGTATGAACAAAGACAAAGCTAGGAAAACTTTTGCAACGTTGTACAAATTGAATGAGCTTATTGCTAAGTGTGTTTCTAGTGCATAACAAATATTATAAATAAAATTATGTTGTAATAACGTTATCAAATTTTTTTTTTTCTTGAGAATCTACGGAAGAAATCATTGGAACATTGCGTACAACGGGGATAAAATTGAGGAATACTATTTTTTAAAATAGTATAAAGTTTTTCCGTTCTATTTAAGACATTTGAAATTTAAATTCCTAGTAAAGCGTTTTACTGCTGCATGAAAACAGAAAATATGATTCGAAAATTTATTTTCTTAATTTCTATTGGGTTTTGCACTATTCTTCAATGAATAAGTTTCATTCATACATGCAATAAACCTAAATTTCAATTTCACTTTTACAAAGAGTCATCCTTGTGCCTACTACCCGCTGCCCCAGTTGAACGAGTATGGGAGTGTTGGTGGATTCCTTCCACCAGTGCGCATTCAGCAAAATAATTTTTATAAATACCCATTTAAGACCTCTGTAAAGACAATAAAAATACATGGATTATATTCAACTCGATAATTTAATTTCAACCTCGATACTGATATTCGTCAGGCCTTTATATGTAAAATATAGATAATTGATAATCTTTCATTAATTCATCTCGCTTTTATGCAATATGAACGAAGGCTTATGCTATTAATATTTAGTGGTGTTTGTGCTATGACCAAAAGCTATCTTTTGTGCTTCTATTTTAGTGATGATTAATGCATAGGCTAACTACATGTATATGTAGGTACCGTGAATGGTGCCGACGGGGTAGCTATCTGCATCACCAACAATTTCAGATGGTGAATATTTACCGAATTCTTCTGTACTAATTTTAATCAGTATTGAGATTATAGACTATCTGTTTTATTCGATTAAGCGAAGGATTATAATAATAGCCTATGCTTAGATACTAAGGAGAAGATCTAACTTCTTTTCTCCTCATGAACTCAACAGATGTAACTTCCGATAAACGGCCGCCGACTGACAACTTCGGCGGAGCAAACGCCCGCCGCCGATGAAAAATAAATAGTGCGCAGGTGTAGCACATTGATATCTGAGGATCATTTTTTCCGAACAAAAAAAAAAATGAACGTATTAGCGAAATGTACCTTAGAAT
>CAJQUW010017016.1:0-11203 GCA_907163375.1 Prostheceraeus crozeri | reverse complement strand
AGTAAGGAAGTGACAAACACCAGATTAGCGCAAGATTGGCCGCCATCGCTGAAGGCCCCCCCCCCCCGTCTGGAAACGACAGAGGTTGTGATCTGTCGTGGTGTGTCCGGCCAGGTTGATTGGTTGACAACATCGTTCGCTGACTCCCCCCCACCCCCCCTCTGGAATCGATTTTAGAGTGTTCCGTGGTGGACTTGGGAGACCGCCAGGATTAGTGTTGAGGCTATAGTGTGTGATGTTTTTGGTGCAATCTGCTGAATGTTGGGTTGTAAAATGGGTTGTTTCGAGTGGAAGGAGTGGTCGGATGAGAAAACGGAGGTCGGATTCGTGTTCAGCGTGAAATTCTGCATCGGTAGGGTGAGTTTCAAGTCAATCGGCGAGAAAAAAAATTTTTCTTCAAAATTTTAACCGAGTTAGAATTTGGGACGTTTTGGTGTGTAGCGCCCAAACGAAGCATCGGATGAGAAAACGGAGGCCCGAGTCGGAATCTACGTGAAATTTTGGGTTAGGAAGGATGTTTCCAGCGAAATCCGAGAGAAAAAAGGAAAAAGGAGTTTTCGAGCTGACGTCCCCCCCCCCCCCCTCTGGACAGCTTGCTTCGATTTTGGCTTCCAGTGGACGGATTTTGTCGTGCCATAGCTCGTTTGAAAGCTAAGAGTGAGACAAATTCACTGAAAGAATCGGCTTGTTCCTATCTGTCTTCGTTCTTTAGATGGTGAGGACGCCCATTTAAGATTTTGGGGAAGGACGACATTGGCCTGAAAAACGACAGAGTTGAATTTGGGGACGTATTTTGGGCTGTAGCTTCAAAACGAAGCATCGGATTGGAAAACGGATTTCAGATTTGGAATCAGCGTGAAATTCTCTATCTGTATGGTGAGTTTCAAGTCAATCGGCGAGAAAAAATTTTCAACATTTTTCGAAAAAACGACAGAGTTGGAATTTGGGACGTTTTGGTGTGTAGCGCCCAAACGAAGCATCGGATGAGAAAACGGAGGCCAGATTCGGAATCTACGTGAAATTTTGGGTTAGGAAGGATGTTTCCAGCGAAATCGGAGAGAAAAAATTTTTCGCTGACGTCCCCCCCCCCCCTCTGGACAGCTCGCTTCGATTTTGGCTTCCAGTGGACGGATTTTGTCGTGCGATAGCTCGTTGAAAGCTAAGAGTGAGACAAATTCACTGAAAGAATCGGAGCCTTGTTCCTATCTGTCTTCGTTCAAAAGTTAGAGCGGTTACAAGGATTTTAGGTCGGAGCTACGCTTACCTGAAAAAATCCTAAGTGTCAGAGTGACCTTTGTATTGGGTTAAAAAAAATTTTGAAAATTTTCCAAAGTGTGGAATTTCGACCTGGGACCGTCACCAAAACATTTTTCATCAAATTCTGAAATTCCACTGACGTCCCCCCCCCCCTCGGGAGAGCTCGCTTCGATTTTGGCTTCCAGTGGACGGATTTTGTCGTGCGATAGCTCGTTTGAAAGCTAAGAGTGAGACAAATTCAGTGAAACAATCGGCTTGTTCCTATCTGTCTTCGTTCAAAAGTTAGAGCGGTTACAAGATTTTAGGTCGGAGCTCGCTTACCTGAAAAAATCCTAAGTGTCAGAGTGACTTTGTATGGGTAAAAATTTGAAAATTTCCAAAGTGTGGAATTTCGACCTGGGACCGTCACCAAAACATTTTTCATCAAATTCTGAAAATTTCACTGACGTCCCCCCCCCTCTGGACAGCTTGCTTCGATTTTGGCTTCCAGTGGACGGATTTTGTCGTGCGATAGCTCGTTTGAAAGCTAAGAGTGTGACAAATTCAGTAAAACAATCGGCTTGTTCCTATCTGTCTTCGTTTAGATGTGAGACGCCATTTAAGATTTTGGGACATTGGCGAAAAACGACAGAGTTAGAATTTGGGACGTTTTGGGCTCTAGCTTCAAAACGAAGCATCGGATTGGAAAACAGAGACCAGATTTGGAATCAGCTTGATGTTATTGTCCAATGAGATCATCATCCAATGAGAATCAAGCATTTCTTTATAAATAGCGAGCCTTCCACAGTGAGAATCATTCCATCGTTGAATCACACGAGTGACGGACGCACATTTTCTCTCTCTCTAGTTCCCTGTTCTATTACCCAACTAAAATGGTAAGTCGCTACTTCCCTCCCTCTCCTCCCTTGAACGTAAACTTAATACAATCTTTTTTCATTTTCAGGCATCTACTCCATCTGCTGCACTAGTAGGACAAAATGGCGGTCAAACGTTACAAGGTTCGCTACGGTCAGATCATCTACAACTGAGGCCAGTGGAAGAAACATCCAAGGTACATAATCCTACACCGCTACAGCGTAAATTTAAACAAGCCTTGCGTTATGATGATCATAGCGTAGTACTCCAAACGGGAATGCTCCCTTCCACGGATGTCAAGATAATGCACAATCAGTATGGGGACTACATACTGATCCCCGTGAGTCCGTACATTCGCCACCAACTTGATATTATTGAGGAGTACGTTGACATTAAATATGGACATTCCTACTCCTCTTGCTCAAGAGTGGAAGGCGAGAGATGACAAGGATACTCCCTATAGAAAGATTTGGGATGGTAATCACATTTGCCTACCGGTATCACATTGGTGTACTTACTATAAGAAGGATGGAGATCATTCAATACCCATCAGATGTGATGAGCTCGGAGAAGGTACTTGGGATATCCTTTTCAAAGTGAATGGGCTATATTATGGTCGACACAAGGATAATAAAATAGCCTCTCTCTCCATGCATATGGAATCCATTTTATATATTCCGAAACCACCCAACGTGGACGACATAATTGATCAAATCCTTAACAGCAGTGGTACGAAGCGCAAGTCGGAGAAGAATGCTACATCAAAACGCAAATCAAAGAAGGAGAATTACTAGTCCTTTCCTAACTCTACCCTATGACAATTCGCTTATGTGCTTTGAGTGTCGTAGACGTGGTCTTATTAGATACATTTTACTTCTTCGTTGCCATCATATCATTTGTGTATTTTGTCGTGAAAAGCATCGATGTAATTCTTCATTTTGTAATATGTTATAGAACGCTTCCTTAGATGTGTAAATTTCCGTTTTAGGCTTCTATCATCATTTTTATGGATTGTGAGGGTGAACCTGTACAGGAGCTCAGTGCTATTGCTATGAACAATTGGACATATCAGAGTGTTAGTGTCTATCATCAACATGCCAACTGTGATCCCAATGTTGATCAATGGGCGAGAAAACACATTCATGGACTTAATCTGAAATATTTGCAAGACTATGGCTTTTCTTGTGAGAGTGCTCTTCTTATTGACTTTAAACGATGGTTAGCTGCTTTCAATGTTATACGCATCTTTTGTAATAATCCTGGTAAGGAGAGGAAAGTATTTCCCAATCTAATCATTGATGATATTTTGCTGCCGCCTTGGGATAGTAGTGTGAATCAACATTATCATGAAGTCACGAAACGTTTTAAGGATTTGTGTGTTCCTATTTTGTCTGTTCGTTGTAGTAGCTACGTTCATAACCAATGCTTCTTTCCTCCTTACCTCAACACTGCCAAAGTCCTGTATGGTTATCATTGCTCGCTGTATGATAGTTATCAGCTGTATCTATTTTATCTCTTTCAAACCATTGATTTATAATGCATGCTTGTTACCGTTATTCAATAAATGTTACTATGAGAAGAGTTGTTGTTTTCATGCAATGGATGGGTTAGTTAAAGGGCGATCATGTCTTTCTCAAACGACTGCGGAACATTACGTTTTCATAGGCAAAGTTTAAAAGGAGCTGATAAAGATTATGTGATAAATTTTCATAAAGATTAGACCTACATCTAAGCAGTGGTCGATGATGCTATCAGTCTATTTCTATAGTTAATGAATACATTATCTGATAGAATTGTCATGGAGCGATTAGTTGCGAAAAATTAAGTTTAGTCATTTTGGAAAGGAAGAAGGTGGAAAGTCCGCTCTTTCCATTTTGCTTCTTATTCAATTGGAAGTGGTAGATCACTCCCCGAAGAATAGAATTTTTTAAAAGACATATGATAAAATTGCTGAACGTCTTAACGCATTTAACCATCATGGTAGCAGTCTAGTGATTGAAGCGATTTCAGATATTCACATTCAACTTTCCATAAAGAAAAATTGAAAATGCAGTGGTACTTGATTGTAGCACAACTGGTTTTCGAGCTATGTCTGCTCACTCTCGAAGTATATTCCTTCTGTACATGCGTCTATTATTTAGAAAAGGCTAGCAAATTCATATCTTCAAAAAGACTTGCTATAGACATCAGTAACGGTTGGGGGGGGAGGATGGAGGAGGGGTTCGGCGGGGTGGGAGAGGTAACTATGTGTTGCGATGTATGTAAAGAAAAGCGACGATGAAAAGGATGGAAATGGGGAAATAAAAGCGCATCTTCAAGAGATGTAAGCATGCTTTTTGTCCAACGCTGTTTCATACGTTAATTGCATTCAACTTTGCCAATGTAACCACTGTGACATTGCTCATTTCGAGTGTCACTTATGTCGCAATAGTATAGTTAGTAGGTATTAGTAGTAAACCTATGGGGGGCTGGGGGGGGGGCGGTGGGGGCCGGAGGGGGGTGGTGGGGGCAGGGTGGCAAAATGTGGTGTAAAGATTGGTTTTTTGGCCACCCCCCCCAAAAAGAAACTTAACAAAAGAAAAAAAAGGGGGGAGACCTAACACGGGGGGGGGGGGGGATGCGAAAGGGAAATAAAATGACAACAAAAAAAAAAAAAAAACAAAAAAAAAGTTAGGTGCCTAAAATGCAAATGTGAGCTCTCTCGATAGTGTTTTATAGCAAAGACTAACACGGAAAATGGCCGTTTTAAACGTAAAAAGTCAAAAGTTTTCTTCAGCACCACCCCAATTCCAAGCTGTCTCTCTCCGACGAATGAAAGCAAAATCAGCGATACAATGGACCTTATTTTTTTTTTTTTTTTTTTTTTTTTTTTTGTTTTTTTTTTTTTTCTGCCTATACGACATGCCTAACGATAAATTCATTTGTGAAATTATTTCTCATGTGAGGAGGAAGTTGAGGACGAAGAAATTAAGCGTCCCCCAAAGCCAAACCTAACGAAAGATTAAAGTTACAACGAAAGTTACTTCCCCTGTTTTTAAGGCGATTTGCTACGAAATATTGCGTTTCATTCTCCAATCCCTTAAAGTCGCCCTTCAAAGAAAGAGGGAAAACTCTAAAAAAAAACACAAAATTATGGGGCGGGCTGGAGTGTGGTTTTTTTTTTTTTTTTTTTTTCCTTTCAGCAATACTCACCAATGATAGCTCCTGCCGGTGGGCCAACCTATTGGGTAATAAATTTGTTCCCCCATCTTTTGGCTCTAAAGCGTTAATTATGCAAATGTTGAGTCTCAAAGTAATAAAATAAAAAGAAGGATTTCAGACTTCAATGTGATAAAAGTTTTTCTGACTGTATCAGGTCCATCTTTCCATGCAGGTAATTTAAAACTGTTTTCACGCTGAAATTTATTGGATAAAAAGAAGGGAGTTGTTTAAGGAACCTATCAATCGAGTGATTTGGTGTTATGGTATTTATCAAAACCGTCGCTGTTTCAGGAATTGCAAAGTCGCCGCAACTTTATTTTATGCGACATGTTGTTGAAGGAATTATTCCAGTGGATAATTTAACACTTCAGTCTAATGATGTTTGTTGTATTGGATGATTTATTAAAAGAAAGTAAGAATTCAAAAGATAGATGTTACAGATATGTTCACTCGCGCAGCACACCATAAAAGGTTTGTTTTATCATATCTATATTACACAAAAATTTGTTTTCCCTGATGGAAAAGAAGCTCGTACACGAAACCTGGGTGGGCTTCTGGAAATATCAGCACACTATTATGCTATTTTTCAAGAAGTGAAAGGAATCCGCGAGATAAAAGTCAATTTGAGAAAAATAAAATTTTTAGGCCGCGACAAGTTGCACCCAGAGGATCAAAAGCCCTTAATAATTGAAATTTTTCAAGCAGCTACTGAAAAACCATACGGTTTACTTATTCATTGACTTTACGCAAGGAGTTTGTCCGGAAGAATTTAGATTTCGAAGTGATATTTTGAATGAAAACTCCCATGGATTATCTAACAAACTAATGAGTTTCTTAATTCTCGCGATATGATTTGGTTATTCTCAGGATGAACTATGTAACAATTCAATTGATCCTGCCATGCAGCAAGTAAAGCAACCTCTTGCAAATCAAATGTATAGGAAAGAAATAGATTATCAGCAAAATGTTCACATCATAGATCCACATCGTGCTGTATTATTACAATCGGAAACTGTTGAGCAATTGAAAAACTTGAAGAATAAGATGCGTGACTCTGTATCGACTGCTACACCTTTAGCATCTCGCGCACATGCCATATCTCTTTTCAATAGTATTGAACCCCATCTCAATGTAAATGATAGAGGAGAAATCATTACAGATGAAAATAAAGTGAATTGATGATTCACGTTTTGAAGACTGATTCTGTTTGCAACACGTAGGAAAGCGCCGTTCAGGGCTATGTTCCAACTGGGTTGGTCATACTTTCTTAAAACTATTGAAAAAGCATAATGTTGCCAAAATTTGCTTTAAATAATGAGACATTGAAAGAACTTGATTCAACAGTGGCTACTACTCCAATGCTTCAGGCGATGAAAATGCCAACAAATTTGTTTAAGACGTCACCTGCTACATCCCCTCCCACATCAACAAGCAAAACTCTTCATCGACCCCCCCCCACCCCCCCTCCCCCCCCCTCCCCCCCCCACGCGCACACCCATCCCTAACCTCATCACTCCCCCCCCACACTACCACTCCCCCCCCCCCCCCCCGGCCCCCCCCTCATAGAGATACAATCCCCCCCCAGACCCCAGACCCAAAACGCTTACCCCTCTCTCCCAGCTCCTCCTAGGAAATACATGTTCTCAGACTATTAATATGAAGCAGATGTGTTGCTTGCCATGTAATGAGCCGCCAGAGGTGAATGTCGTTTTCACTTGCACTTGCTGCGCCAGCTCTCATAATGAAACCCCTAAGCAATGTGAACACGATCGCGAAAAACCGCTAAAGCTAAATGCTGCAGTTGTTGTAAATGTAGAAAGGGAAGAAAACAAAAAGATGAGAAGGAGGAAAAAGAGTCAGCCGTCATCGACTGAACGTTTGAAGTCAATCTATTATGATGTAAAACATCCGGCAGGATTTGCATCTATCAAGAAATTATCAAAAGCGAGTGGTCTTCCACAATCACAAGTGAAACGATGGTTATAGGGTCAGGCTACCTATACACTCCACAAACAAGCGAAAAAGAAGTACCGCACCCGCCATTATATTGTTCATGACATCGATGAACAGTGGCAAGCAGATTTGTGCGATGTTGCCTCCATTTCTAAATACATAATCGCGGCAATAATATTATTTATCCGTCATTTGAATATTTTTCTCGCGTTATGCGTGGGCTCAACCTTTAAAAACTAAAGAAGGGAAAGGAGTAGCAAAAGCATTCCAAACAATTTTTCGAGAAGGTCGCATTCCAAAAAGAATTCAGAGTGATCAAGGAAAAGAGTTTGAAAATCAGCATGTGACAAGATTATTTGAGAGGCATGACATTGAGTTGTTTAGTGTAAAGAGCGCTTATAAAGCTGCACTCGTTGAACGTTTTAATCGCACATTAAAAAATCGCTTGTGGCGACATTTTACTGCCAACTTGACACAAAATTGGACAAAGGTTCTACAAGATACACTCCATGCCTACAATCACTCTATCCATCGTTCTATTGGACTCAGACCAGTAGATGTAAATGCTGACAATGTAGATAAAGTGCGCGAATCATTCAACGTAAACGCACTCATGTGAAAAGTGATGTGAAAATTGGCGATAAAGTTCGTATCTCAAAAGTGAAAAGTGTTTTTGCTAAAGGGTACCTTCCGAATTGGACAGAGGAGGTATTTACAGTATCAAGGATTAATCAAAAAGACTCTCCGACCACCTACAAGTTGAAAGATTACGATAATGAAGAAATTGAGGGTAGCTTTTACCGCGATGAGATTGAGGTAGTCACTGAAAGTGAAACATATTTGGTAGAGAAAATCATTCGATGTAAAAAACGGCAAGGTGAAGAATGGTGTCTTGTTAAATGGACTGGTTATCCTTCAAGTATGAACTCTTGGATGCGTCGTGCCGACATCTTTCATCTAAGTGATCGACAGTGATTCATGCAAAGTTGTAACTAACAATGTTTAGGGTTTGAGCTATGAATCCAACTGCCTCATTTTATTCACGACCCTCCTATGTAAGTGTCGGAGGACAAATTTACATCGGTGCTCGCCGCCAACGTGGAGGTAGCATACTTGGTGCACTGAAATCTGTTGTAGCACCTCTCATATCCAATGTCGGTAGATCTTTAAAACGAAATGTTTTAAGTAATGCCGTTGGCTTTGCTGGTGATGTTGCTAGTGATCTTTCCAGAGTTACTCATTTATACTCTATAATATTATCACTCTATTTCATTCACTCTTAAAACCCCACAATTAATATCCCAAATATTATTAACACATTCCCTCCACACCCCAACCTATCAAAAATTCCTTATTCAACAACTCTTCTCATACATTTTCCTCAAACCTACCACCTTACCAACCCTCCACTATCATCTTCACAAATATTCAACATTCTCAAACCCTACTACTCATCAAAATATATAATCAATTATTATTAAAAAACCTTAAAATAATTAACTACACAACAATCCAAACTCATAACAACAACTAACCCTACAATTTATTCTCCACCTCTAACCTCTTATAATCATTCCCCCTAATAAATTATTTAATCCTTTTTTTTATATTAATACTTACTACTCTAATATTTATTCTAATCTATTAATTGATTTTTAGAATTCATCACTCAGATGTAATTTATTGACGCATTCACATAACTTTGGACTTACAAATACCAATTACTACAATACACTATATTTTACACTAACTATAGTATATCTCATGTAAGTATTTTCAAATCTATTATCCTAAAAATAAATGTACAAACATTTAAACATTTTCATCCAGCATCACCAAAAAGTTCATATTGTGAATCCCTGTTATTTTCCCTATATGTAAGCATTCAACAATGATTTTTAAACAAACAGAGGCTTATAAAAGCTATCTGTATGATTAAAGATCTTATATGTTATTCAGCTATATTTTCCGCTGCATTTATACTTTTTATACAGCCACAACTTTTATATGTTTAATCCAGCATGCTACACATATCATTTACAAATCTTAATTTTCTCTTACTTTCATTTTCAAATTTGACACATTTTATGAATCATTTTAACGATATTGCAATTAAATCTACCCTAGAATTACCTAATCCAGTTTCATTATATATGCATTATCTTACAAACCATCCAACAAAGCCATAATCCCCTGTTCATCCTACAACTCTATTCCCCATTACAATTTCCGAATATCAAAGAGTTTCAATAAAGCAGTCCTCTTTCATCTTAATTCCTAATCTCCTCAATTTTTAATTTATGACAATGAATCATATAAGTTCCTAAAAATAATAATCCTTTCATTTTAACCACATCATATAATTTAAATTCTATCCGTTTACATTTTTTTAGTTATCCTGTTCCACCCACAAACCATATATTTGCTTCGTATCAATAACATTCCGTTAATATTAAAAAATTGATCTTAAATTTCATTCCCATACTTCATCTCCCAACTTACTTACTATTGGAAGATTTTAATCTATTCACTTCCAAAAACATAAAATCAAATCATATTCCATCTCTAAACTATCCACACTAAATTCACTATCTCATACAAAACTATTTCAAAAATCTAACCCCACCTCCCCCTCCCTTCTTCCTCACCTTACATAAACATATCCCTTCAACTATACACACAATACAAATAACAATAATCTATCTTTCATCAACCTTATACACTAAAAATATTAATAATCATATTCCTAAAAAACTCCCACATTCCCCTTACCATCCTCCTCATCTCCTAAATAATACTCCCAACTAAAATACCATCACACTACCTAACCACCATCCTACCACACCCAACCCACAAACAATATCACCCAAACATCCTAACCCTCAAAACTTTTATCTCAATTTCCTCTCAACCAAACAATTATCTACGCCGCACCCCCCGCTCCCCCCCCCGCGTGAACTATATTGACCCACACTATACAACCCACCTAATAATACCCCCCACATCCATTTTTATAGCACCCCCAATCGTAATATCAGCGAAATGAACGCATACTACAACATCCACTTTCATCAACGTGTGGTGCTTTTGTATTGTACTTCATCTTAAAACGTTTACATGTATCTCGATTTGCAACTGTTATTCAAAAACTTTTCATGTAATCCATCCTCTAATGAAAAAATGATTTGTAAGTTCTATCATGATTTGAAATAAAAACATCATGTTGGAAAATTGTTTTTTATTTTACAATCCGCTGGGTACGTACATACTCAATGAGATAGTCTAGGATCATATTTGCTTGTACATGAGATTTTAGTCCAGTAATGATCACTTTACTATTATGAAAGATTGCCACATGCACAGGTAACCAAACAACTAATGAGAGCTGCAGGAAAAAGTTCGGGTTCATAACACAAACTGTAACTGCTGGTACGAATCTTCAAAAATGATAGACTGTCACTCAATTGAGTAGAGATCACCATATTGTCCACAGTCAGATTCGACATCACACACCTCTCCCTCTTCCATATCCGACGTAGTAGTCTTTGTAGCTCTATAGACACGCACTTGAACATTTTGCTGCTCGATGAATTGAGAAAGAGGAGGGGCGGCCGAGAATCTGAACAGGTCCCAGTTGGGAAGAGTTGAGAAGATTACCGTGAAATTCGTTCATCTCAAAACACCCCTAACATTTAGGAGGAACGGCGCGGGCGCCCCGCCGGGAAAACATGGGCTGTAAGGTTTATGAAGCTGTTGGTGTAAAATGTTTCTGAGGACTCGATTTTGGTTTTGTGTAGTAGAGTCTGATAGCGAACGGGAGAATGTCTGGATCGATGGTGTAGCGAATGAGCGATGATGGCTTGCATCAAGATTGAAAGAATGAGTAAATTGAGCGATGTACCTTCCTTTTATACTTTTCCCAACTACCTTGATGAAA
>CAJQUW010017015.1:0-19232 GCA_907163375.1 Prostheceraeus crozeri | reverse complement strand
GAAGGTGAAGGTTGAAGTTGTGAAGGAGTTTGATGAGGTGAAAATGAAGGAACTGATGTCGAAGGAGGGTTAGCGGATGAGAATATTCGATGGAGGCGTAGTGTGACTGATTTGAACGAATATACGCGAGAGTTGGAAGGAGAGGAATGATGAATGTGAGAGATGGGCGAGTGCTGCGGAGAGAAGATATGAGAGATGCAGAAGCGAAAGTTTGAGGAGATGATGAAGGAGATGAGTGTGTTGTGAGGGAGGAATGTTAAGTTGGAGAGGCTGTGGCTCGGCGGGGTGATGCAGAGGGGGCGTTGATGTGAAGTTGGAGCGCATATGAGGTAGGGTGGTATCGTGTGTATGGGAATAGGTTGTTTGAAATTTCACATCCTTATTCGGGAATATTCATTTGGATGACAAGTCCTTGTAAATCATGTCTCGACGTAGTCCATCATAATGTTACAACGGCATCCAACAAACAAATGTCTCATGCCCCTGCTTGAGAAATGCGCGGTCATTCCACAAATTTTCTATTCGGTATGCGCGCGAGACTTATTAAGGATGCTAAATTGGTAATGTGAAAAGTAAATTAAGATTGTAGATCTATTCTATTACATATCATTTCATTGCAGATCTTTGCCCGCCTTCACACTCATCAAATGCATACCGAGAACGAACATCGGCTCTCTTAGGGCACTAGGGGTAAGACATGATTAGAACCTCCACGCGGTTTTGACATGGGCAGTCTTCAGGTCTGGGCGAATACTATCATTAAGTTGTGATTCTTCGTTCCAGTCTAACTTGAACGTTGGCGTGTTCGAGTTATAGAGGGGGTTATTATATAAACCACTGGCCTCTCATTTCATTTCATTTCATTCATGTGCAGACGCCCGAAACCGAACAGTAAAGTCAGCTCTCCCTCGCGGACCGCCGTTAAGGCCGCGGAAATTTATTTGGAGGAATTTGTCAGGGCTAGAGGGAGCAAAGACAGAGCAGGAGTCAACAATAATCTTGGTCGGTACTGGCAATCGTTGACAGCAACTCGGTTGTCAATCACAACGGAATGGCGCTTACTTTTCAACTTGGTTTAGCCATGTGACCCAATTTTGTTAAAGTGTGGAAGTCGTCACTGCTACCAATGAGAGAGTCAAAGACCTCTCAGCAGAATTGGTGTAGGAGCTTAGATTTATGTAACAGATTATAAGCAGACGTTGACTCCCGAGGGAGAACGAACCCACCGGCCTTCTCTTAAGGGCCACCATTGGGGCAAGATTTGTTAGAACCATCTCGTGGTTGTATGCACCTGGGCAGTCTTCGGAATGGCGTAAAATTCTCTCATTAAGTTGAAATCTGCGTTCAGTCAACTTGTACGGTTTTTTTATGCAGTCAGATTTGCTATCCCTGAAGCATTATGTTTCGCTGTTGGAGCATTTCATTGTTGAAAACCCTATATAAAGCCAGAAGATTTGTAGCGCTTCTCTTTCAATGTCAAGTCACGAGGGAAGCAACGTCTCCTGCCAAACAGCATTCCCGTCTTCATCGATGAAGACAACGCCTTTCCGAGTTCATCATCCTCGACGAATGGGATGAAGAGGATGGAGAAAGAAGGGGAAGATCATGAAGATCGTTTGGGATCGGATGGGGTGATGGAATCCGAATTACCACTCGCATCCGAAAGGTGGCCCAGATGCACCAGCAGTCCTAGGCGGTTATAGGGTCTTTGACAACCTACTGACCGTCATACCCCCCCCCCCCCCATTACATTGACTATTCCAGCCAATAGTCAACGTTAAATTCACATTGACACCGAGACGAACCATCGGCTCTCTTAAGGGCACACATGGGGAAGACCTGAATAGAAAACCTCCTCGCGTTTGCCCTGGGCAGTCTTCGGACTGGCGAATACTATCATTAAGTTGAATCTGCTATCAGTCAACTTGAACGTTGCAAATGAAGTTCGGTGTTATACTTCCTTTCGACGGGCGTTCCTGTTAAAGGGAGGCCGAGTTTGAATACAAAAATTAAAAATAAAAAAAAAAAAAATCAAAAAAAAAAACCGTAGCTATGTATACCGCAAGGGACATTCGGCAATGGTCAATCTTGTTAAACCTCTCTGCGTCATGTTTGCAAGTGATTGCCTCTGTCTCAACGTAGTATGCATTCGCGCCAGGGCTACATTTAGCCAACTGTCGAAGGTTGCCTAAAACTTTCCATTGCATACGTTATGAGAACCATGAGTTCTACCTGTCTCTATCAATGAGACGAATTGATGAATGGAATGAAATGGGAGGACACTCACGCGCCACACGCAACATAACACACTTCTCTCTTCCGTAGTCTAACAAGCTCTTTACACATGGATCGCAGTCGATTGCTATCCCTGTATCAGTAGTGTTAGCTATCTTAATTTTATTTGACACTATTTCATCTATCTTCATCGCCGGCCCATATGAAAATGTTTTTAGATTTTCAAGTTAGGACTAAGCGTGCTACTTATTTACAAATGACAAAAGTAATAAATGGTTAAATCATCTGTTAAGCCCATCCGTTAGTTTAACAAGCTCTGTACACATGATTCGTAGTCGATTGATATTTCCTGTATCAGAAGTTTAAGCAATAATATTTCTTATTTAACACTATTTCAACTATCATCATCGCCCATATGAAATGGCGTTTATAGATTTACAGGTTAGACTAAGCGTGCTACTATTTCAAATGAAAAGTTATACATGGTTAAATCATCCACTGAAGCCCGTTGAAGTAATGTCAGTATGAAAGCAAAGATAAGAGATAATACGAAATAAAATATTTATTTATGGCATGTATTTCAAATAGGGTCTTCATCGTCAATATTTTTTTCGGTTTTTTTTTTTTTTTTCCCAGAGTCGGGCTCATCACATAGATAACAAAAACAGTTCACTTGCTTTAATCGTTCTTCCAATGCCTAGCATCACTTTGTCGAATATACTCCACGCCCGCCATAGTTTCGTGGCTGGGGAGTTTAGCGGGTCGGTGTACCACTCCCATAATTGGTGGCGAGGGTAGGGGGGGGGGGGGGGGGGGGTGAGGGGGGGGGGGGAAAATTTGGTGCTTGGTGATCTCCTTCACATCGTACGGTATCGTTACTGGGAGATACTTCCACCTCACGCTGTTAAGTCGGGACACTCTTCTCACATTACACTCTCTTTCGTTGTCCGCTGGTAATGACAACTTTCTGATATTGTCCAGTCGGTTAAACCTTCTCGACATTCCCCTTCGTTGGAGCGTTGGTGCAACGAGCGTCCTTTGGTGTTGAGCATGGAGAAGAGAATTTTGTGTTTGGTGTTGTCGGAGGGTTGTCATCGCGCGCGTTGACTGTGAATAATAACTTTGAAATGTTTTCTAATTCTTAAGTATCAACAAGCAAAACCAATCAGAATGAACAGCCAATGAATGATGAATATGATAGTATATATGCAAAGTGAATTCGTGTCTTTCACTCTGTCTTTGAGACGTATAAGTGAATGTTTTATTTAATTGTGTTACGCGCGCGCGCGTACTCGCTCGCTCTCGAGAAGTGTTTTTTGGCAAATTATTATTTGAGGAGTACAATGTTGAATGGCTCTCCCTAATTCCAAATGTGTTAAGTCTCTATCTTTGTTGAAGTATCAACCTTTAACTCGATTTTCGTTGAAAATGTAAGTTGAAAATTTCTTCACGCGACATCATCTCCCTCAAAACGTGTGGCTAATAGCATCTTCCTCATTTCAGGCATCAAACTTCATCACCAACGTGTGTGTGTCCCTCCCTTCGCGAGGAAAAAGGAAGGTTTAGAGTGTTGAGTCATGTAGGTTGTAACAATACACTGAGACTTGACAGAGATGATAGAATGATTTTCCGCCTCTTTCAGGTGATGTGAGTTCCAGCTCAAGACTCTCGCGACAAGGCGACTCAACGGTGGGAATGTGCCGACTGCGGACATATGTTTACAAGGAAGCACAGTCTCCTTCGACACATCAAAACAACGTGTGTGTCAACGCAGCGGCGTCAATCTCCGGAGGTGAAGTTGATTCTGACGATGACATCTCCTTTCCTTGCGATTTGTGCCCTCTCTTTCTTTTGATAGTCACTTTCAGCGATCTTCGCACAGACTTCAACACACGCATGCAAATGATCACTACACCCAACGGTACCTTTACCATCTCCCTCATTAATGTTTCACATAATAAATTTAGTACGCGACTACTGCATGGAGTCCAATACTCAAATAGTGATTTTCCTGAGTGGCTCCTTCAAAATTCTAACATTATCGAAGCGCTCTTCAACAATTTAGACAATTTTAGAATGAAGGCGCTCATCTACCTAAAACTAAAATATATTAAGATAGATTTTCAAACGGGTCAAGTGACGGAGAGAATACAGTTTCATGTTCCTTCCTCTTCCGCAACCGAAGTTGTAGACTGCGAGTCTTGGCTAAATTTTCACATTCAATGTTTAAAATCAAATGTAGATTAATTCAATCAACGCGACAGCGCTCTCATTTTTGATGGGTGTGACTCAGCCATATTCAAAATTTCACTATTAGAAAGTCATGCAGCTCGAGGCACATTTTTATTAAACTACCAAAAACGTTGTATAATAAGAAAGCTGTCATCAATGTCGATTTGTAAATCACAGGGTTTCAAATATGCAGTCCTATCCATCCTTCACTATAATGATATCAACGCGAATCGAGATCGCACTATAGCTATAGACGTGGGAGGATGAACTAGACTTTGAAGGTTGTGATAGTAACAACATGAAAATCAAAGATGTAGAAACGTTCGAAAAACATAATAAGATTAAAATTGTCGTTCACGTGTGGGAGAAGGGGTTGAAGGGTGCCCGCTATAATTCACGTTCAACTTGTTATGAACGTGTAGTCAACCTCTTATTAGTAAAAGAAGATGATAGCGAGGAATGGCACTACTGTGGTTATTCCCAAATTCTCTCGCTTGTACACTCACTTGGGGCACTCTAAAAGAGGTGAACATTTTGTATGCGACCGCTGCACCGGCTCCTTTTGGAGTAAAGATAAATTTGAAACTCACTATGAATGGTGCAAGCGAGGTAAATTACAAATGGAACGCATGCCCAAAGATAAAATATTTTCACATAGGGATAATGGTGACGAATTAAGTCCCCTGCGTGTCATTTACGCAGACATAGAATGCTACATTGATGATATCATCCACAAGCCAGCAGCCATATCCTGCTATGAAGTATGGCATGACCACTTTAGGAATAGACTAAACAAATTGCTTACTTGGCAAGGTGTAGATTGCATTTCAATATTTCTATAATTTCTCGATATTGCTGCTAAATTTCAACAATCATATGTTTCCCATTGCAGCGTAAGTCACTACATATGTCAGATGAAGACAAACAAAAATTGAAGTTGCACATCCTGTCCTAAATGTCATAAAACGTTTGATGACGATAAATTAAGAAAGTGCGTGTGATCATGATCACATCACTGGTAAATTTAGAAACGCACTCTGCTCCAAATGGATAATTTTCACTTAGGTTGAGACATCGTGTACTACCCGTCATTTTCATAACTTTAAGGGCTATGACAGTCATATGCTCATAAAAGGAGGGTTGAGCCAGATGAAATCGTGGCAGTTTAATGTAATAGCACAAACGAGAGAAAAATTCATGGCAATGACAGCAAAAGTACCAGTAGATAAAACTAAAGAAAATAAGACAGTCTTCTTCGAAATAAATTTTTTAGATTCATTCCAATTCATGTCAGCGTCACTAGCTTCTCTCGTTTGTAATCTCAAGTTTCTTCCCATAGTCAAACTTTGAAGAAACACTATCCAACTTAACGGATGAAATAATCACTCGCCAAAGGAGTCCTTTCCCTTATGCGTATTTTAGCTCAATGTCTAAACTAAATGAAACAACCCTTCCTTCCATTGACAAATTCCAAAACGATTTGACGGGTGAAAGATTGTCCAGTAGAAGATTATGAACATGCTCAAGAGGCATGGTTAAAATTTGATTGTAAAACGTTTGGCGATTATATGATCGCTTACTTAGAATTAGATGTCAATTTTGCTGGCTGATGTCTTTCAGAATTTCGACGAGTGGCATTAGAAGGAAGAACAAATTAGATCCTGTCCACTTTGTCAGTCTACTACCAGCCATGTCCTTTAAATCAGCCTTTAAAATGACTGGTGAGACCATTCATCTCTTACAAGACCCGGAGATGTATAATATATTTGAGCGCGGAATACGCGGTGGTCTCACATTTGTAAAATAAACATCATATAAAATCTGAAACAGTAGGTGATGATCATATCCACCTAAAGTACTATGACCAAAATAATTTATATGGCAGTTCACTGTCTAAACCACTACCTCATTCCGAGTTTAGTTGGTTAAATCAAGATGAGCTTGAGTATTACTCCAACCCTTCAAACATACTGAAGATTCCAAGTCGAAGGTGATTGGGGATATTATTTTGAAGTGGATTTGATTTATCCAAATAGCATTAAAAATAAAACTGCTGATTTCCCACTCGGCACCTGAAATCTGGTGAAGTGACTGAAGATATGTTTTCACCATTCATGTCACAATTTCATAATAACTTAACAGATTGTGGACATCCAAGGTATAAACCATGCCGCAAACTTTTAACTCACCCAATATGTGAAGAAAAATTATCTCGTACACTTATGCATATTAATATTCTATTTAGAAATGGGCATGCTTCTAAAGTCAGTTCACCGCATTATCAAAATTTAGACAGAAAGCCTTCCTCAAAACCCTACATAGATAGTAACAGTCAAAAACGTGCACTCGCCCAAAATAATTTTGAAAAAGGATTTTTATAAATATAAGAATAACAGTCTTTTCGGAAAGACCATGGAGGATGTTAGAAAACGTATGAACTACAAACTAGTCGTTGATGAACAAAAATATCACAAATTGACCTCATCACCTCTTTTCATTGATAGAGACATCATCGATGAGGATCTTGTAGGTGTTAAAATGATAAATCAGAAGTTGAGTTGTGCAAACCCATCTATATTGGGCAAGCCGTTTTAGATTATTCCAAGCTTGAAATGTATCAACTCTTCTACAAAATATTAAAACCATGCCCTCTCGTAAAAGAGGTTCGCTTTGCTGGGTGGTGATACAGATAGTTTCTTTTTAGGAATTACCACTCAAAAAGATTTAAAATTTTTTTAATGAAGTAGGCAAGTCATTAGAAAAATATTTCGACACATCTAACTACAATCCCACTCATCCACTCTATTCCATACAGAATAAAGCCAAACTTGGTTGTTTTAAGGATGAAACAGCAGGAAAGGAAATAGATGAAATGATTCTCCTCCGTCCTAAAATGTATTCCATGAAATTAAAAGAATGTGCAGATAGTATTAAGCGTGCTAAAGGTATATCAAAATCCATTGTTCATAAAATGAAACATCGGTCCTATAAGAAGGCCTATAAAAATAAAACTATAACGTTTGTCAATATGACAATCTTAAAATCTCAAGTTCCTACTTTGAAAACGTACACATTTAAGAAACGAGCACTTTCAGCATGGGAGGATAAGAGGTGTTGGATAGGACATAACACATCTCTTCCACATGGACATCCTGACACAAACATACCTCCACCCAAAAGAATTAAACTCACGCTACCACATTCAGGAGATGTATTGACATAATCAACTTTAACTCAGTATTTTGATGTTGCTTTTTGTAGATATACATGGTTGTTTTATGTATCGCATGAGATCGTTTCTTCCTTGTGAATATATGCCTACAGTCAGCCCATTCCCCTATATCTGTGAAAAGACTTTTTCATATACATATTTTTATTTCAATAAACATATCACAATGACTTCACTTTGTTTTCCGAAACACTAAAGTTACGAGGGATTTAGTATCTTTCACATGGATGCACTCTTGTAAACCATTGGTAATTTTGATAGCAATAGAGGGTATAGTTTGTTTGACGACGGGATGATAGAAAATAGATTCAAACATCTTCTCGACTATTCCATATGAAGCGTCTTTATCATGAATGAAATCACGTAAACTGTATTCTTTTTTTCTCACCAACAGAAATAGGTAGAATCAAATCATTTTGAATGTAAAGGTGCTGTTCATGTTTATCAAGTGTCATTGGTGTTTCTATACCAATCGTATGCGCAGCAGCAAACACAGTTTGTAGCATTGAAAAACCAAAGAGTTTTTTTTACTCAATTGACATTGAATGTCATCACCCAGTTTCAGAACAACGCGTTGATTTTCAATTGAAAACGAAATGTGGTGTGTCTTTACATCATATTTACTTTTCATCACATGCTTCAACTTCTGTTGTATATAAGGATTTTACTACATGAATGAAGCTTTCAACTGTATGATATAGACGCGGCATTATATTGATAGCAACTTTAGATTCTTCATAAGACTGGTAAATTTTCTTGATGCGATCGCCATAGATGTCCACCCACCATTCATCATTAACTGAATCAGCTTTAGTGTGATATTCATGAGAAGCATACACCACACCGCTTCCAATAATAGGTGTATAATGTCTTACAAAATGACGCAAGGTTGGAGAGAAATAAACTGTAAGTTTGTCATTATATTTCTGAATAACCAACTTATTTTTGTCCCGCCATAATTTTCTCTCCATACTTCTTACCCACAATCTCATTCCATCGTTTTACTAACTCAATAAGTGATAAAGGTTGAACACCACGCTTTTTCAAAAATGATGCGTTCTTCGCATTCTACAACATCTTCATCAAATATTTTAAATCTATAATGAAATTTGTTGATTCGATTTGAATAAACTTTTTTAACATTTGCAGTAGCAATTGACGTTAGATGTAGTCCATGACCAAAACCAAGATGTGGATAGAATTCATTATCCAACCTCAGTGTAAGACCTTTAGTAAAAGAATGAAAGCGAAGGAACTGTCTCCCACTCCAATGATAGATAGTAAACTCATAAGCTTTCTGATTTTTATTCTTCATGATGGAAGTATTACCACTGTTGAATGCCTTAATAATTTTTCTCATTCCCAAAATGGTTCATAAGAATCTGATTTTATCTGAATCCATTCATAGTTTCCACTTTCCATCTGATGTTAAATTGTATGGGAACTGGAATGCATTATTCATCGTTATTCCATCATGGGTGCGAGGAGTCAATATCATTTCTTCCAAATCATTCACATTCTGAATATTGCTATCATAGCAAATACTAGAAACGCCAACCTCCCATTCACCTTCTAAATGCAGTGGGCGATTTAATTCTACTCGATAGTCTGATGGTTTTATTTTTTGGGAAATTTATTCATAGAAGCATTACTGGGCAAGTAGATTAGAAACGAGTCCTTATTTTCACTTTCCATATTATTCACATTGGAAAAATATATTAGCATACTTTTGCATTAACTCTTCATTCGGAAATGGAGTGTGATACTTGTCACAGCATCTTTATGAAAAGGAATCAACGCACCAGCATCGTCATAAATGGCAATATCAATTTGTGGGATGTAGTTTGATTTCAGCTTTGTATAATGCACTTTCTTGAAAGTATGCTCAGATAAAATACTGCAGCTTTTTGGCTGGTATGGTATCATTGCTAGCAATGGAGCTTCAACATCTCCCACACGTACATCTTCACCAATATTGGAATATATCTGAAAATAGTTAATACGAACGCGATAGCGACATGTCTGCGCTAGCTTTGGTTACAGTACCACTTTTAAAAGATATTTTGATCAAAACCCAAAATGTCCATTAGAGTTTTATCCATAATTAGTTCAATACCTTTTCCACTTATAGTGAGAGACAAAGTACCTTCTTTTTCAGAAAATAAAATATGTTGCTCATTAATCACTTCATTTAAATAATCTACAACCAATTTAACCGAAGTAATAATGCGAGGCATCAACAAACACTCTTGTTTCATGTAAGATACCACCTAAAGGCTTTACACACTTTCTGTATAAAGATACGGTCCATTCTGTATCAAATTGATTTGACCTTTCACATGGTAAATGTTGCATATCAAATTTTCCATGAACAGCTGCAGAACGATGTCGTAAGAACTGATGAAAATCTTTTGAACAAACTAATACTAGATCATCATCATTTAATTTACTTATTGCAATATGATTAGATGATTTGATATAAGTCAATGTTGCCACTTGTTTACCATCAACTTGAAGGAGATAATTAAATTTTCTTCAATAACGTTTCAGGAGTCATGTTTGTCTTTCTTGGCTTAATCACAATCTTCTTCACCAACGTCTTCTCATTTTTTGGAATAAGATCTACATAATAAGCTTCCTCTCGATATATTAACTGTTTATGACCACTTATGTGGTAATTAACGTTAAAATTATCATAGCTTGTTAAGGCGCTAGCGAGGTAACCTAAATTCATTTCTTAAACTTGGACTTAAACCAACAATCCAATCTTTCTCAACTACATGATGTACATAATTATAATCATCATTGTGCGGAGTAAATTGGACAATATGTTTACACGCTTTTATTCAAGAAATCATATGTAAACTTTTTACATGATAAGAGATCTTTCTTTGGCCACTGTGGAATGTATACTCGGCAGCCCTTTTCACATTGGTAAGCAGCTGTACGTCTCATATTAATAGTCATCACCTCATGATCAAAAGTATAGACACAGTTGCTATAAACAAGTTGAGTGACACCCACTTCCCAATTTCCCATTTAGCTGTTGTGTATGATCAATGGGAGTAGAAAAGAGTGCGGCTCGATTACTAGCAAATCTCTTTGTAGCCGCATTGCTAAGCAAAATATGATAAAACGACATTTTTATATTGCTGATCTGCGACTTTGCATAACATCATGAAGACTTGGATTTTGGACTCTCTACAATATATCAGAGTTGATCGTGATGGAAACGTACATTTCAAAAATTCTCATGTCATACATCAAGAGGTATTACATTAACATGGCGACAATTTGTCAACCTCAATGATATCATGAGGGATTTGGAATATTTTGAAACATTAAGATTCATCTCCTTGGGTGATCAAGTTTGGCTTCAACATTACAGAAATGAAATTCAAATCTGCCATTCTCATTCCGCAAACTGTTTCTCATTTCGCAAATACAATTGGGAGAAGTATAGAAGATACATACATCGCTCCATCATGACATTTATTCGTCGTGAGTTCATCGCCCTACTATGCAAATCTTAATCAGACATGACTACCACGCACCATGAGTTGGAAATTAGATTCCCTACAACGTATTGAAACGGATCATGATCGAAACGTCTATTTCAAAGATTCAACTGGAAATGTGAGAAGAGAGTTTGCTTTATCTTATCGTCATTTTCAATCTCTACATCATATCATGAAGGATTTGAAATACTTCTATATGAAAAGACATTCACGTATTGGAAATCGCATCTGGCTGCGCGTCAACAATCGGCGAATTCAACTCTATCATTCCCAACTTCATACTAACTTCACATTTCATCAAGGTAGTTGGGAAAAGTATAAAAGGTACATCGCTCAATTTACTCATTCTTTCATCATGAAGCGCCATCGCTACACCATCGTCAACATTCTCCGTCGCTTCAGACTCTACACCAAAATCGATCTCACAACATTACACCAACAGCTTCCAAACAGCAAGTATTACCCGGGCCGTCCTCAAATGTTAGTGGTGAAGATGAACAATTCACGGAATCTTCAACTCTTCCCAAATGGGACTGTACAGATTCTCGGCGCCCTTTCTCATTCATCGGCGCAGTCAATGCGCTTAGAGCTACAAAGACTACTACGTCGGATATGGAAGAGGGAGAGGTGTGTGATGTCGAATCTGACTGTGGACAATATGGTGATCTCTACTCAATTGAGTGAAAGTGTATCATTTTTGAAGATTCGTACCAGCAGTTACAATTTGTGTTATGAACCCGAACTTTTTCCTGCAGCTCTCATTAGTTGTTGGTTGCCTGTGCATGTGGCAATCTTTCATAATAGTAAAGTGATCATTACTTGACTAAAATCTCATGTACAAGCAAATGTGATCCTAGACTATCTCATTGAGTATGTACGTACCCAGCGGATTGTAAAATAAAAAACAATTTTTTCCAACATGATGTTTTTATTTCAAATCATGATAGAACTTACAAATCATTTTTTCATTAGAGGATGGATTACATGAAAAGTTTTGAATAACAGATGCAAATCGAGATACATGTAAACGTTTTAAGATGAAGTACAGTACAAAAGCACCACACGTTGATGAAAGTGGATGTTGTAGTATGCGTTCATTTCGCTGATATTGACGCGTATGTTTTCTCAACCACTGCTGTGTTGGTATATTTGGAGGTTGAGCAAGAGAGTCAAATAGTTCACCACGTCGGTCTTCTCCAATAAAGATCGCTTTCCAATGCTCACCGCCTAAATTCTGCGAATGAGTGTTTAGCACAATAAAGATGGGATAGTGATTTACTGCAGGTGGTAAGGTATCGAGTGAATAGACATTATCGAAAGCTTTCAACGTCGCTTCGTCTGCATTACGCTGCACTTTAGTCTTAATATCGTCAGCAGTCAACCAACTCATTAACGATTATACTGAAGAATCACGTCACGATACTTTGTAATTTCAATATTTGAATCGAAGACTGCATAAATTAATACATTGATCGTCTCAGGTAGTGTTCTTTTGAACGTCAAATCCAAACGAATATTATGAGGCACGTTCGCTTGACGATAGGGTGCACTAATATCGCTGTCAGCAGTCAAATCAAATGCATAAATAGTATATCCACTCTTAAACTCTTTCATAGTCAGTCCGTTGGTGTCATCCGTATTGTAAGAGCCAAAGACATCCATAAAATCAACATAACAACATAACTGCGCATAAATTGATCCGAAGCAAAATCTGGTATGTAGGGTGGACCAGGATGACTCACACCATTTACACGTAAAGCAATTTCACTTAACTGAATGTGTTTAAAATTGAAAGGATTCTTCTTTATATTACCATTAAATGCATCATTTTCAACCATTGCCACCATGAGGAGCTTCGGTGCTTCCGATGGAAAGAGGCCATCTTTCATGAAACTCTTTTGATCTTTCGGAATTGTAAAGGTGAGAAGCTTTGTATGCTGAACGGGGTAAATGGCATTTTGGCGGTTAAGACCTTCAGCATGCCCTCTAATGACACTTGGATTCGGTACTACTCGACGAATGTAAAGTGCAATATCTTCCACATGAATTCTAAAATTGTCAACTTTAGCAAATGCATTCAGCGCAAATTCAGGCTTATTCAATGTCAGCTTGAGTCGCATGCTGGTATTACAGAGTAAAAACTTTGACTGTCTAAAGAAGTCTAAATTCAGCGGACCATATAGCTGACATACTCTACTATCTTTAATCATAGCAGATCGCTTTACAAAGCCACTGTTTGTTTCAACATCAAATTTTCCTGCTTCATCTCTGTACCATCCCATGGCTTCCATATGACTTTTTTGTGCTGCTGGATGAAACTGTGATACATGATTGAAATATGATTTATAGGGATAATCGCTTTGACCACCTTCCACCTGCTGCTCTCCAATCGTTAGAGAAACATCGCGAAGTAATGTAGTCAATGGTAAATTGTTCAGTCCAACTTTATGTGCATCGTCAATAGCAGTTCCATCTGCTTGCTGAATTCTAAACCTCAAATCAAGCATCGCATAACTCAAATCTATGTAGTCATCACTACCACCAGGAATAACAAATTCAATGGGGCCAGCATTCTCAGCTGTTCGAGGATGATAATCTACAATACTTGAACTAAGAATATCTGTCTGTATGGCTTGTTGATCAAACAAACAAAACCCGGAAGTTTTACACTCCATGATTAGAAGTTATAGCAGCGTCGTCGTTTAGCGCCTGATGAATGATTAGAGCCTCTGCGACGTTTGCGTGAATGCCTTTTGACTGAAGATCGCACCTTACCAGCTCCGCGATGTTTCCTCCTTCCTTTTTTCATTCGTTTAGGTGATTTCTTTCCTTGAGTAACACCAGCAATGGTCTGCTTCAATGTTTTTAAACCGCGTTCCTTCCCACGATTCAACAAACTGCTCTTAAAACTTCTACCTCTGGAAAGATCACTAGCAACATCACCAGCAAAGCCAACGGCATTACTTAAAACATTTCGTTTTAAAGATCTACCGACATTGGATATGAGAGGTGCTACAACAGATTTCAGTGCACCAAGTATGCTACCTCCACGTTGGCGGCGAGCGCCGATGTAAATTTGTCCTCCACCACTTACATAGGAGGGTCGTGAATAAAATGAGGCAGTTGGATTCATAGCTCAAACCCTAAACATTGTTAGTTACAACTTTGCATGAATCACTGTCGATCACTTAGATGAAAGATGTCGGCACGACGCATCCAAGAGTTCATACTTGAAGGATAACCAGTCCATTTAACAAGACACCATTCTTCACCTTGCCGTTTTTTACATCGAATGATTTTCTCTACCAAATATGTTTCACTTTCAGTGACTACCTCAATCTCATCGCGGTAAAAGCTACCCTCAATTTCTTCATTATCGTAATCTTTCAACTTGTAGGTGGTCGAAGAGTCCTTTTGATTAATCCTTGATACTGTAAATACCACCTCTGTCCAATTCGGAAGGTACCCATTAGCAGAAACACTCTTCACTTTCGAGATACGAACTTTATCACCAATTTTCACATCACTTTTCACATGAGTGCGTTTACGTTGGAATGATTCGCGCACTTTATCTACATTGTCAGCATTTACATCTACTGGTCTGAGTCCAATAGAACGATGGATAGAGTGATTGTAGGCATGGAGTGTATCTTGTAGAACCTTTGTCCAATTTTGTGTCAAGTTGGCAGTAAAATGTCGCCACAAGCGATTTTTTAATGTGCGATTAAAACGTTCAACGAGTGCAGCTTTATAAGCACTCTTTACACCAAACAACTCAATGTCATGCCTCTCAAATAATCTTGTCACATGCTGATTTTCAAACTCTTTTCCTTGATCACTCTGAATTCTTTTTGGAATGCGACCTTCTCGAAAAATTGTTTGGAATGCTTTTGCTACTCCTTTCCCTTCTTTAGTTTTTAAAGGTTGAGCCCACGCATAACGCGAGAAAATATCAATGACGGTTAAAATAAAATTATTGCCCGAGTTATGTTTTGAAATGGAGGCAACATCACACAAATCTGCTTGCCACTGTTCATCGATGTCATGAACAATATAATGGCGGGTGCGGTACTTCTTTTTCGCTTGTTTGTGGAGTGTATAGGTAGCCTGACCCTTTAACCATCGTTTCACTTGTGATTGTGGAAGACCACTCGCTTTTGATAATTTCTTGATAGATGCAAATCCTGCCGGATGTTTTACATCATAATAGATTGACTTCAAACGTTCAGTCGATGACGACTGACTCTTTTTTCTCCTTCTCATCTTTTTGTTTTCTTGCCTTTCTACATTTACAACAACTGCAGCATTTAGCTTTAGCGGTTTTGCGATCGTGTTCACATTGCTTAGGGGTTTCATTATGAGAGCTGGCGCAGCAAGTGCAAGTGACAACGACATTCACCTCTGGTGGGTCATTACATGGCAAGTAACACATCTGCTTCATAATTAATAGTCTGAGAACATGTATTTCCTGGGAGGAGCTGTTTTACGTTTTCCTTTTACTAGTTTTCGTGGTGATGTAGATCTACGTCGAGTTCTTCCTCTTGTTTGCTTAGTGAGTGTGGGAGGGGATGTAGCAGGTGACGTCTTAAACCAATTTGTTGGCATTTTCATCGTCTGAAGCATTGGAGGAGTAGCCACTGTTGAATCAAGTTCTTTCAATGTCTCATTATTCAAAGCAAATTTTGGCACATTATGCTTTTTCAATAGTTTGAGAAAGTATGACCAACCAGGTGGAACATAGCCCTGACGGCGCTTTCTACGTGTCGCATACTGAATGAAGTCTTCATAACGTGAAGCATCAATCACTTTATTTTCATCTGTAATGATTTCTCCTCTATCATTTACATTGAGATGGGGTTCAATACTGTTGAAAAGAGATATGGCATGTGCGCGAGATGCTAAAAGTGTAGCAGTCGATACAGAGTCACGCATCTTATTCTTCAAGTTTTTCAATTGCTCAACAGTTTCCGATTGTAATAATACAGCACGATGTGGATCTCTGATGTGAACATTTTGCTGATAATCTATTTCTTTCCTATACATTTGATTTGCAAGAGGTTGCTTTACTTGCTGCATGGCAGTCAATTGTACATATTCATCCTGAGGAATAACAATCATGCGAGAATAAGAACTCATAGTTTGTAGATAATCATGGGAGTTTTCAAAATATCACTTCGAAATCTAAATTCTTCCGGACACTCTTGCGTAAAGTCAATGAATAAGTAACCGTATGGTTTTTCAGTAGCTGCTTGAAAAATTTCAATTAAGGCTTTTGATCCTCTGGGTGCAACTTGTCGCGCTAAAATTTCAAATTGACTTTTATCTCGCGGATTCTTGAAAATAGCATAATAGTGTGTATTCAGGTTTCGTGTACGAGCTTCTTTTCCATCAGGAAACAAATTTTGTGTGATATAGATGATAAAGCACCTTTTATGATGTGCTGCACGAGTGAACATATCTGTAACATCTTTTGAATTCTTACTTTCTTTTAATAAATCATCCAATACAACAACATCATTAGACTGAAGTTTATCCACTGCAATAATTCCTTCATGTCGAATAAAGTTGCGACTTTGCAATTCCTGAAACAGCGACGGTTGATAAATACGATAACACCAAATCACTCGATTGATAGGTTCCTTAAACAACTCCCTTCTTTTATCCAATAAATTCAGCGTGAAAACAGTTTTACCTGCATGAGATGGACCTGATACAGTCAGAACTTTATCACATTGAAGTCTGAAATCCATTTTAATACTTTGAGATTCAACATTTGCATAATTAACGCTTAGAGCCAAAGATATTACCCAATAGGTTGCCCACGACAGGAGCTAACATTGGAAGCATTGCTGAAAGGAAACCACCCTTTTGTGTTAGAGTTTTCCTCTTTCTTTGAAGGGTGACTTTAGGATTGGAGATGAAACGCAATTTTGTGGCATATCGCTTAAGTAACTTTCGTTGTTTTGGCGCTAATTTCTTCGTCCTCAACTTTCTGACATGAGAAATAATTTCACGAATGAATTTATCGTTGGCATGTCGTATAGCATTGTATCGCTGATTTGCTTTCATTCGTCGGAGAGCTTGAATGGCTGAAGAAAACTTTGAAGACTTTTGACTTTTACGTTTCGCCATTTTCCGTGTTAGTCTTTGCTAAAACCTATCTTTACCACATTTGCATAGGTACTAACTATTGCGACATAAGTGACACTCGAAATGAGCAATATCACAGTGTTTACATTTGCAAAGTTGAATGCAATTACGTATGAAACAGCGTTGACAAAAAGCATGCTTACATCTCTTGAAGATGCGCTTTTCAATTCCATCCTTTCGCTTACATACATCACAACACATAGTTTCACCGTTACTGATGTCTATAGCAAGTCTTCTTGAAGATATGAATTTTCTAGCCTTTTCTAAATAATAGACGCATGTACAGAAGGAATATACTTCGAGAGTGAGCAGACATAGCTCGAAAACCAGTTGTGCTACAATCAAGTACCACTGCATTTTCAATTTTTCTTTATGGAAAGTTGAATGTGAATATCTGAAATCGCTTCAATCACTAGACTGCTACCATGATGGTTAAATGCGTTAAGACGTTCAGCAATCCTTGTCATCTCTCGCCTTCCACTCTTGAGCAAGAGGAGTAGGAATGTCCATATTTAATGTCACGTACTCCTCAATAATATCAAGTTGGCGGCGAATGTACGGACTCACGGGGATCAGTATGTGTGTCCCCATATTGATTGTGCATTATCTTGACATCCGTGGAAGGGAGCATTCCCGTTTGGAGTACTACGCCATGATCGTCATAACACAAGACTTGTTTAAATTTACGCTGTAGCGGTGTAGGATTATGTACCTTGGTTGTTTCTTCCACTGGTTTCAGTTGTAGATGATCTGATCGTAGCGAACCTTGTAACGTTTGACCGCCATTTTGTCCTACTAGAGCAGCAGATGGAGTAGATGCCTGAAAATGAAAAAGATTGTATTAAGTTTACGTTCAAGGGAGGAGAGGGAGGGAAGTAGCGACTTACCATTTTAGTTGGATAATAGAATAGGGAACTAGAGAGAGAGAAAATGTGCGTCCGTCACTCGTGTGATTCAACGATGGAATGATTCTCACTGTGGAAGGCTCGCTATTTATATAGAAATGCTTGATTCTCATTGGATGATGATCCTCATTGGACAATAACATCAAGCTGATTCCAAATCTGGCCTCCGTTTACCAATCCGAGCCTTCATTCGCCCGCTGGAGCTGTTTCTTGGGAAATTCTAACTCTGTCGTTTTTCGTCAATGTCCCAAAATCTTAAATGGCGTCTCACATCTAAACGAAGACAGATAGGAACAAGCCGATTCTTTCAGTGAATTTGTCTCACTCTTAGCTTTCAAAAGAGCTATGGCACGACTTTCTACGATCATCTAGAAGCAAAATTAGGTAAGTTCGGGAGGGTGGCCGGGGGGGAACGTCAGCGAAAATTTTTTCTCTCCGATGGCGTTCAAATTCACCATACGGATGCAGAATTTCACGCTGAATCCGAATCTGGCCTCCGTTTTCCCATCCGATGCTTCGTTTGGGCGCTACACACCAAAACGTCCCAAATTCTAACTCTGTCGTTTTTTCGCCAATGTCCCAAAATCTTAAATGGCGCCTCACATCTAAACGAAGACAGATATGAACAAGCCGATTCTTTCAGTGAATTTGTCTCACTCTTAGCTTTCAAACGAGCAATGGTGGCAAAATCCGTCACTGGACAGGCAAAAGATCGAAAGCTAGCCTCTCCCGAGGGGGGGGTTCAGTGAAAATTTGCATGAAACAAACTTAATGGTGAAGGGTCCCAGGTCGAAATGTCACACTTTGGAAAATTTTCAAAATTGTTACCCATACAACGCCACTACTGACACTTAGGATTTTTTCAGGTGAGCTACAACAGTCCACAACACCCTCCCAACCTGGCCGGACACACCACGCCAACCTGGACAGCACATCACCCGCGCGCTATACGCCTAGCCGGAC
>CAJQUW010017014.1:0-30775 GCA_907163375.1 Prostheceraeus crozeri | reverse complement strand
CGATCCTTTGGTGGTTGGGTTCTAAGTAATGGATAAAAAGACCGGACCAGACACCATATAATCAAAAAAAATAGTACTTTTATAAAACGACATAAATTCATGAATTTAGGTCTTAAAAAACCTGAAAAAGGGAACTAAATTCATGAATTTATGTCGTTTTTAAAAAACCCAATTTTTCAAATTTTTCAAAATCTCAAATTTTGAGAATTAACAATTTTTCACGCCTCAAAATCATGACCGTTCTAGACACTAAAAATTATAAAAGTTGAGTATCTCAAATTTGAGAATTACAATCGGGCGAAGCCCTAGAACCTTCGGTTCGATTTTCATTGCTTAAATCATGACCGTTCCAGGACACCGAAAATCATAAAAGTTGAGAATTTCAAATTCATGAATTTTATCCATCTTTCAGGTTTTTTAAAATATATCATGTGACTAAAAATATTTCTTTAAAAATGGAAGAAACAAAAGTGGAAGGAACTTCAGAAATGGAAGGAACCTCAAGAATATATCCTTCGTTATCATATGAACGTAGTTCTACTTTAATGGACATTGAAAAGATTAACATTGAAAAAATGAATAAAGAAAAACACAAAGATAGAGTTAGGTATATGAAAGATAAGGAATCTCAATTATTATTTAAAATAGAACATTATAAAAAGTTAAGAAAGAGATGGTCTAAAGTTAAGAATGTAACACAAGGAATTGGTATATTCTTAACAATAAGTTTAGGTACGTTAACAATTGTTATATCTTCAGGTGTTTTAGTAATTCCAGTAGTTGCTACAGCTTTAACAGGTACGGGTGTTTTTGCAACTTCACTTGCTACAATGTTAGATAAATCTTTAATATCAAAGAAACGAAAATCATTAAAAATTGAGTATACAAATATTAAAGAAGTCTATGATAAACTACATTACTACTTTCAAAGAGTATGTGATGATAATGTTATTACGTTAGATCAGATTGAAAAATTTGATCAAATAGCTAATGAAGTAAATCAAATATCATTTCAATCACAGACAGAAAAAGTTAATGATAAAAATAGAAAGGATGGCAAAATTTCTAGTGATGGTAAAACTTTTAGTGATGATAAAATTTCTAATGAAGAAAATGACAAAATTTTTTTAGAAGAGCTAAAAACTTTATTAGACAAAACTTTATTAAACAAAACTTAATACGAGAAAACTTTAAACGAGAAAACTTTAAACGAGAAAACTTTAAACGAAAAGATTACAAACAACAAAGCAATAAAAAAATAATTCGGTTCAGTAAAAATGTTTTTTGCTGTATTCCAAATGTTATCCACCACAAAAATTCAAATATTATATTTTGAAAAATAGATAAAATTAAAGCTGATAATAACAAAAAAATATTATACCACTATGTTGTATATTTTTTATTACTCAGTAAACAAATCTTCGATAATTCTATCATGAATTTTTTTATCAATATTAATTGTAATGAATCCATAATCTTTTGCCCAAGCATTATTACACGATTGTTTAAATTCATCTTTATCTCTTATACATAAATCTCTTAGCAAATCACTTAAGTTTCTTGCATTTATTTCAAATAGTATAAATATATTTGCATTCTTTCTAATAACACTTCCGTCTAATGAATACATACTTTGTGTTAAATAAAATACACTACAGTTATTATGTCTACCTCTTGTGAAATAATTTCTCTGAACTGACTGATTTCTATCATTAACACAATCATCAAAAATTACACAATGTTTCATTGTTTTATCTAGTTTACTAGAGTAGTAAGCAAAACTCCACTTCTGGATAGCGCAAGATGGCCGCCATCGCTGCGTCCCCCCCCCCTCTGGCACGGCAGAGTGTCGTGGTCGGCCGCCGTGGTGCTTCGTGTCTGAGTCCCCCCCCCTCTGGAACGACAGAGGTTGTGGTCTGTCGTGGTGTGCCGGCCAGGTGGGTCCACGTTCACAACATGTTCGCTGACGTCCCCCCCCCCTGCAACGACAGAGTGTGAGACTCGGGTGAGTTGGTCCGACCGCCTGGTTGACGTGGGCGACCGTCTAGGTTGACGTGGGCGACCGCCAGGATTAGTCTTGAGGCTATAGTGTGTGATGTTTTTGGTGTGTAGCGCCCAAACGAAGCATCGGATGAGAAAACGGAGGTCAGATTCGGATTCAGCGTGAAATTCTGCATCGGTAGGGTGAGTTTCAAGGCAATCGGTGAGAAAAAATTTTCAACATTTTTCGAAAAACGACAGAGTTAGAATTTGGGACGTTTTGGTGTGTAGCGCCCAAACGAAGCATCGGATGAGAAAACGGAGGCCAGATTCGGAATCTACGTGAAATTTTGGGTTAGGAAGGATGTTTCCAGCGAAATCGGAGAGAAAAAATTTTCGGCTGACGTCCCCCCCCTGGACGGCTTGCGACACTTCGAACGGAGTGTACACATTTCCAAAGTGTGGAATTTCGACCTGGGACCGTCACCAAAACATTTTTCATCAAATTTCACTGACCCCCCCCCCCCCGACAGCAAGCTTCTAACTTTGGTTCTAGTGGACGGATTTTGTCTTACAGCTACTCGTTTGAAAGAGGAGAAAAAACTGCTCGACAACATTTTTTGTTGCGAGTCAATCGGACCAGCCGTTCACAAGTTAGAGCGGTTACAAGATTTTAGGTCGGAGCTCGCTCACCTGAAAAATCCTAAGTGTCAGAGTGACTTTGTATGGGTAAAATTTTGAAAATTTTCCAAAGTGTGGAATTTCGACCTGGGACCGCCACCAAAACATTTTTCATCAAATTTCACTGACCTCCCCCCCCGGACAGCTAGCTTCTATCTTGGCTTCTAGTGGACGGATTTTGTCGTGCAATAGCTCGTTTGAAAGCTAAGAGTGAGACAAATTCAGTGAAAGAATCGGCTTGTTCCTATCTGTCTTCGTTCAAAAGTTAGAGCGGTTACAAGATTTTAGGTCGGAGCTCGCTCACCTGAAAAAATCCTAAGTGTCAGAGTGACTTTGTATGGGTAAAATTTTGAAAATTTTCCAAAGTGTGGAATTTCGACCTGGGACCGTCACCAAAACATTTTTCATCAAATTTCTCTGAACGAGGGGGGGGGAGGTCAGTGAAATTTGATGAAAAATGTTTTGGTTAAGGTCCCAGGTTGAAATTCGGAAGTTTTAAATTTTTCAAAATTTTCACCACACTGGAGCTCTCACACTTAGGAATTTTTTCACTTGTGGCATGTTACATGGACATGTGCTGGCGGACCAACTTCCCGTGGTCATATGAGAAAGGTTCAGGTGTCATATTGTAAAGAATGATGAGACAAATCGTTTGCAACAAACCGCATGTCGCTACGATGAATACTTTCGGAGATAGAGCCATTTTAAGTTTTCTTCCGAGCATATATAAACCCCCGACAACGTAAGTCTGATCACTTCATCGAAAGACGAGGTAAGCGACGGTCGTCGCTCTGAGCTCCCGATATCGGGGTGCAAAGGACTCTATCTTTTGAAGTAGGCAAGCTATCTTGCTACTTCAAAGTTTGTATGATAGAGTTTGATAGTGTCTTTACTACTGATAAAATTTTTTAAAAGTAGTATGAGTAGTAAAATGCGGAATTTTTTAAAAATTCTTAATTTTCAGTTTTTTCAAAGTTTTAACATATAGACTAAGGTTTTCAAGTATCCTGAGTTCAAATCTGCTATCAGATTTGAAATTTAACTAAGTCTAAGGCAGCTTTGAGGGGTTAGATCCCAGCTACTGATCACTACCTTTGACTCGGCGTTCCTGTTACCACTTCGGGGCAGTGACAATGATGTCTTCAGCTGTAAAGAGCGGGTATCGGGGAAGATCTCTCACTTCCCTAGTGATCGGTACAAGGCCTTCGGGCTGTCGACGGGATCGAGTGCCACTCACTACACTCTTTAGGAATATGACTGTACTACATGATTCCAAACTTATACAAATTTCATTATCTTACAGCTAACGATAAATCTAACATGGCTAATGACAGGAACCGCAAATACCATATTAAAATGTGCTCTTGTGGGCGAGTTAATCGCAGTGCGGACGCCAAAGCTCATGTGAAGAAGGCGGGCACCGGCCACATGATTGTCTTGAATAGGGTTGCTTGCGTGAAGTGTAGAGTGCTGAAGGGTGATGAGGATGAGGCGCGTTTTTACAGAGTGCATGCTGACTGTAGTGGTGGTTTAGTGACTGATTTGAGATTTACGCAGTTGATTGTGGAAGAGAGGGAGCGAATGTTGGCGAATGTTGCGAATGTTGTTGAGAATGTTGTTGAGAATGTTGTTGAGAATGTTGTTGAGAATGATGAGTTGGCGAGAGCGGTTGCGTCGTTGGAGGGTGAGATTGAGCAGCGGAAGAGAGTGCTTGAGAGTGATGATGAGGATGATGTGGATTTAGATAGGGAGCGTGTGAGGAAGCGTGTGAGGAAGTTGAGCTCTTCGTCATCGGAGGTGTCCAACATCGTCATCACCGACCCCCCGAAGAGCTCATCTTCCCCAAAAGTGAAGAGTGGTGGGATTCGTATGCAGTCGGCGAGGTGGTTGAAGGATGAAGAGAAGAGGCATGTTTCGCAGCAGATGGCGCATGATTTGTTAGTGAATAAGTTTGAGAGTTTGAAGAAAGTGAAGGATGAAGTTGTGAAGGAGTTGGATGAGTTGAAAAAGAAGGATTTGAAGTCGAAGGAGGTGGCGGATGAAAACATTAGAATGAGGCGTTGTGTGACTGATTTGAAGAATAAGACGCGAGAGTTGGAAGAGAAGAATGATGCGTGTGAGAAGAGGGCGAGTGCTGCGGAGAGAAGAATGAGAGATGCAGAGGCGAAGTTTGAGGAGATGATGAAGGAGATGAGTGTGTTGAGAGCGAGGAATGTTGAGTTGGAGAGGACTGTGGCTCGGCGGGGTGATGAGAGGCAGGCGTGTGAGAAGTTGGAGCGCATGAGGGATGAGTGGGAACGTGTGAATGAGGATCGTTTGTTTGAGTTTCACATCCCTATTCGGGACAATCATTTGGCCGGCGAAGTATTGGTAAATAAAAATCTGGACGAGTCAATTATTTGCTACAACGGTCATCCGAGCAAGAAGTGTCTCCATGCAAGCTTACGAATGCGCGGTCACTTGCATAAATTTTCGATTCGGAAACGCGCGAGACTACCTAAGGATGACTAACTTGGTAAGTGAAAAGCAAATAAGATAGTATATCCTATTCTAATACATATCATTTTCATTGCAGATCTTTGCCTGCCTTCACCACCCCATCAATTTACTCCCGAGAACGAACCATCGGCTCTCTTAAGGGCCACCTAGGGGCAAGACATGATAGAACCTCCACGCGGTTTGCCCTGGGCAGTCTTCGGACTGGCGAATACTATCATTAAGTTGAATCTGCTATCAGTCAACTTGAACGTTGCGTCGCGTTAGAGGGGTATATAAACCACTGCCTCTCATTTCATTTCATTTCAATCATGCAGACGCCGAACAGTCAAGTTAGCTCTCCTCGCGGACCGCAGATAAGGCCGCGAAATTTATTTGAGGAGTTTTTCAGGCTAGAGGAGCAAGACAGAGTCCACAACAATCTTGCTCGGATTGGCAATCCGATGACAGCAACTGCTGTCAATCCAACGGAATGGCGCTACATTCCACTCTATACTCACATGCCAGTTAGTGTGGAAGTCGACAGTGCTACCAAAGAGAGAGTCTTTGACTCTCTCAGCAGAATTGGTAGGCTGTAGGATGACGACTCCCGAGAACGAACCATCGGCTCTCTTAAGGGCCACCATGGGGCAAGACATGATAGAACCTCCTCGCGGTTTGCCCTGGGCAGTCTTCGGACTGGCGAATACTATCATTAAGTTGAATCTGCTATCAGTCAACTTGAACATTATGCAGTCGATTGCTATCCCTGAAGCATTCTGATTCGCTGTTGAGCAATTCATTGTTGAAAACCCTATATAAGCCAGAAGATTGTAGTGCTTCTCATTCAATTTGAAGTCACGATGGAAGCGACATCTGCCGACAATATTCCCGTCTTCACTGATGAAGACAACGGCATTCCCGAGTTCGTCATCCTCGACGAGTGGGATGAGGATGAGAAGAAGGGGAAGATCAAGAGGATCATTTGGACGGATGAGGTGTGGACTCCGAATACCACTCGCATCCGAAAGGTGCCAGATGCACCACCACGGCTTAGGCGGTATAGGGTATACGACAACCTAAGCGTCATACCCATTGACTATTCCAGTCAATAGTCAAATTCACGTCCCCGAGAACGAACCATCGGCTCTCTTAAAGGCCACCATGGGGCAAGACATGATAGAACCTCCTCGCGGTTTGCCCTGGGCAGTCTTCGGACTGGCGAATACTATCATTAAGTTGAATCTGCTATCAGTCAACTTGAACGTTGCGTCGCGTTAGAGGGGTATATAAACCACTGCCTCTCATTTCATTTCATTTCAATCATGCAGACGCCGAACAGTCAAGTTAGCTCTCCTCGCGGACCGCAGATAAGGCCGCGAAATTTATTTGAGGAGTTTGTCAGGCTAGAGGAGCAAGACAGAGTCCACAACAATCTTGCTCGGATTGGCAATCCGATGACAGCAACTGCTGTCAATCCAACGGAATGGCGCTACATTCCACTCTATACTCACATGCCAGTTAGTGTGGAAGTCGACAGTGCTACCAAAGAGAGAGTCTTTGACTCTCTCAGCAGAATTGGTAGGCTGTAGGATGACGACTCCCGAGAACGAACCATCGGCTCTCTTAAGGGCCACCATGGGGCAAGACATGATAGAACCTCCTCGCGGTTTGCCCTGGGCAGTCTTCGGACTGGCGAATACTATCATTAAGTTGAATCTGCTATCAGTCAACTTGAACATTATGCAGTCGATTGCTATCCCTGAAGCATTCTGATTCGCTGTTGAGCAATTCATTGTTGAAAACCCTATATAAGCCAGAAGATTGTAGCGCTTCTCATTCAATTTGAAGTCACGATGGAAGCGACATCTGCCGACAATATTCCCGTCTTCACTGATGAAGACAACGGCATTCCCGAGTTCGTCATCCTCGACGAGTGGGATGAGGATGAGAAGAAGGGGAAGATCAAGAGGATCATTTGGACGGATGAGGTGTGGACTCCGAATACCACTCGCATCCGAAAGGTGCCAGATGCACCACCACGGCTTAGGCGGTATAGGGTATACGACAACCTAAGCGTCATACCCATTGACTATTCCAGTCAATAGTCAAATTCACGTCCCCGAGAACGAACCATCGGCTCTCTTAAGGGCCACCATGGGGCAAGACATGATAGAACCTCCTCGCGGTTTGCCCTGGGCAGTCTTCGGACTGGCGAATACTATCATTAAGTTGAATCTGCTATCAGTCAACTTGAACGTTGCAAATGCAGTTCGGTGTAATACTTCCTTTCGACGGGCGTTCCTGTAAAGGGCGGCGGTGAAACCCGTAGCTATGTATACCGCAAGGGACATTCGGCAATGGTCAATCTTGTTAAACCTCTCTGCGTCATGTTTGCAAGTGATTGCCTCTGTCTCAACGTAGTATGCATTCGCGCCAGGGCGACATTTAGCCAACTGTCGAAGGTTGCCTAAAACTTTCCATTGCATACGTTATGAGAACCATGAGTTCTACCTGTCTCTATCAATGAGACGAATTTATGAATGGAATGAAATGGGAGGACACTCACGCGCCACACGCAACATAACACACTTCTCTCTTCCGTAGTCTAACAAGCTCTTTACACATGGATCGCAGTCGATTGCTATCCCTGTATCAGAAGTGTAAGCTATCTTAATTTATTTGACACTATTTTATCTACCATCATCGTCCATATGAAATGTTTTTAGATTTACAAGTTAGACTAAGCGTGCTACTATTTCCAAATGAAAAAGTATACATGGTTAAATCATCCACTTAAGCCCATCCATAGTCTAACAAGCTCTTTACACATGGATCGCAGTCGATTGCTATCCCTGTATCAGAAGTGTAAGCTATCTTAATTTATTTGACACTATTTTATCTACCATCATCGTCCATATGAAATGTTTTTAGATTTACAAGTTAGACTAAGCGTGCTACTATTTCCAAATGAAAAAGTATACATGGTTAAATTATTCACTAAAACCCCATTCAAGTAAGTCAGTATGAAAGCAAAGATAATACGAAATAAACATTTATTATGGCATGTATTTCAAAAGGTCTTCATCGTCAATATCGTCCCAGAGTCTGGCTTCACATAGATTACAAAAACAGTTGAGCTGCTTTAAACGTTCTTCTGCAGCGTCCCTCACTTTCTCAATGTACGCCCACTCCGCCACGGTTCGCGGTTGGGAGTTAGGGGTGTACCACTCCCATATTTGATGCAAGTGCGACTTGCTGGTCATCTCCATCACCCCTTCGGCATCATATTGTAAATATTTCCACCGTATGCCTGTTAGGTCGGGCAACTCCTCTTCATCCTCCTCCGATAATGATAACTTTCGTATATTGTCGAGATTGTATGTCTTCTCCACCTTCGCCTTTCTTGGTGCATTTGGTGTAACGAGCACCTTTGCTGATGTATATGGAGAGGAGAACTCCAATGCGGTATTTGGTGTTGTTGGAGGACTTGTCATGTTGTCTTTGAAATGCTGACTTTGAATAATGATAACTTTAACATTTTTTCCTATTCTTAAGTATACACAAGCAGCCAATCAGAATGAACATCCAATGAATGAAGAGGATGAAAGTATATAAGCAAAGTGACATTCAGGTCATTTCATTTAATCTGTGAATCATACAAGTGACGAACGCACGATCTCTCTCTTTGACTATTATTTGAGGTGTACAAGTGAACTGCTATCTCGTGAATTCCAAATTTGAGTGAAGTCTCTATCTTGTAGAAGTATCAACCTTAAACTTGATTTCGTTGAAATGGTAAGTTGAAAATTTCCTCTCTCATCTCCCTCAAACGTGTGACTAATAGCATCTTCCTCAATTTCAGGCATCAACTTCATCACCAACGCCCTCTCTTCTCGAGGAAAGTTTAGAGTTATTGAGTCAAGGTAGGTTGTAACACTACACTGAGGCTTGAACAGAGATGAAAGAATGATTTCTCTTTCAGGTGATGTGAGTTCCAGCTCAGGACTCTCGCGGCAAGGCAACGAGTGGGAATGTGCCGACTGCGGACATATGTTTACAAGGAAGCACAGTCTCCTTCGACACATCAAACAACGTGTGTGTCAACGCAAAGCGGCGTCAATCTCCGGAGGTGAAGTTGATTCTGACGATGACATCTCCTTTCCTTGCGATTTGTGCCCTCTTTCTTTTGATAGTCACTTTCAGCGATCTTCGCACAGACTTCAACACACGCATGCAAATGATCACTACACCAACGGTACCTCTACCATCTCCCTCATTAATGTTTCACATAATAATTTAGTACGCGACTACTGCATGGAGTCCAATACTCAAATTGTAGATTTTCCTGAGTGGCTCCTTCAAAATTCTAACATTATCGAAGCGCTCTTCAATAATTTAGACAATTTTAGAATGAAGGCGCTCATCTACCTTAAACTAAAATATATTAAAATAGATTTTCAAACGGGTCAAGTGACGGAGAGAATACAGTTTCATGTTCCTTCCTCTTCCGCAACCGAAGTTGTAGACTGCGAGTCTTGGCTAAATTTTCACATTCAATGTTTAAAATCAAATGTAGATAAATTCAATCAACGCGACAGCGCTCTCATTTTTGATGGTGTGGACTCAGCCATATTCAAAATTTCCCTATTAGAAAGTCATGCAGCTCGAGGCACATTTAAACTTCCAAAAACGTTGTATAATAAGAAAGCTGTCATCAATGTTGATTGTAAATCACAGTGTTTCAAATATGCAGTCCTATCCATCCTTCACTATAATGATATCAACGCGCATCGAGATCGCACCTATAGCTATAGACAGTGGGAGGATGAACTAGACTTTGAAGGTTGTGATAGTAACAACATGAAAATCAAAGATGTAGAAACGTTCGAAAAACATAATAAGATTAAAATTGTCGTTCACGTGTGGGAGAAGGGGTTGAAGGGTGCCCGCTATAATTCACGTTCAACTTGTTATGAACGTGTAGTCAACCTCTTATTAGTAAAACAAGATGATAGCGAGGAATGGCACTACTGTGGTATTCCCAAAATCTCTCGCTTGTACACTCACTTGGGGCACTCTAAAAGAGGTGAACATTTTGTATGCGACCGCTGCATCCGCTCATTTTGGAGTAAAGATAAATTTGAAACTCACTATGAATGGTGCAAGCGAGGTAAATTACAAATGGAACGCATGCCCAAAGATAAAATATTTTCACATAGGGATAATGGTGACGAATTAAGTCCCCTGCGTGTCATTTACGCAGACATAGAATGCTACATTGATGATATCATCCACAAGCCAGCAGCCATATCCTGCTATGAAGTATGGCATGACCACTTTAGGAATAGACAAAACAAAATGCATACTTGGCAAGGTGAAGATTGCATTTCAAAATTTCTAGAATTTCTCGATAAAGCTGCAAAATTTCAACAATCATATGATTCCCAATTGCAGCGTAAGTCACTACATATGTCAGATGAAGACAAACAAAAATTTGAAAGTTGCACATCCTGTCCTAAATGTCATAAAACGTTTGATGACGATAAAATTAAGAAAGTGCGTGATCATGATCACATCACTGGTAAATTTAGAAACGCACTCTGCTCCAAATGTAACTTTTCACTTAGGTTGAGACGTCGTGTACTACCCGTCATTTTTCATAACTTTAAGGGCTATGACAGTCATATGCTCATAAAAGGAGGGTTGAGCCAGATGAAATCGTGGCAGTTTAATGTAATAGCACAAACGAGAGAAAAATTCATGGCAATGACAGCAAAAGTACCAGTAGATAAAACTAAAGAAAATAAGACAGTCTTCTTCGAAATAAAATTTTTAGATTCATTTCAATTCATGTCAGCGTCACTAGCTTCTCTCGTTCGTAATCTCAAGTTTCTTCCCCATAGTCAAACTTTGAAGAAACACTATCCAAACTTAACGGATGAAATAATCACTCGCAAAGGAGTCTTTCCTTATGCGTATTTTAGCTCAATGTCTAAACTAAATGAAACAACCCTTCCTTCCATTGACAAATTCAAAAACGATTTGACGGGTGAAGATTGTCCAGTAGAGGACTATGAACATGCTCAAGAGGCATGGTTAAAATTTAATTGTAAAACGTTTGGCGATTATATGATCGCTTACTTAGAATTAGATGTCATTTTGCTGGCTGATGTCTTTCAGGAGTTTCGACGAGTGGCATTAGAAGAAGACAAATTAGATCCTATCCACTTTGTCAGTCTACCAGCCATGTCCTTTAAATCAGCCTTTAAAATGACTGGTGAGACCATTCATCTCTTACAAGACCCGGAGATGTATAATATATTTGAGCGCGGAATACGCGGTGGTCTCACATTTGTAAATAAACATCATATAAAATCTGAAACAGTAGGTGATGATCATATCCACCTAAAGTACTATGACCAAAATAATTTATATGGCAGTTCACTGTCTAAACCACTACCTCATTCCGAGTTTAGTTGGTTAAATCAAAATGAGCTTGAGTATTACTCCAACCCTTCAAACATACTGAATATTCCAGATGAAGGTGATTGGGGATATTATTTTGAAGTGGATTTGATTTATCCAAATAGTATTAAAAATAAAACTGCTGATTTCCCACTCGCACCTGAATCTGGCGAAGTGACTGAAGATATGTTTTCACCATTCATGTCACAATTTCATAATAACTTAACAGAGTGTGGACAGCCAAGGTACAAACCATGCCGCAAACTTTTACTCACCCAATATGATAAGAAAAATTATCTCGTACACTTCTGCATATTAAAATTCTATTTAGAAATGGGCATGCTTCTAAAGTCAGTTCACCGCATTATCAAATTTAGACAGAAAGCCTTCCTCAAACCCTACATAGATAGTAACAGTCAAAAACGTGCACTCGCCCAAAATAATTTTGAAAAGGATTTTTATAAATATAAGAATAATAGTCTATTCGGAAAGACCATGGAGGATGTTAGAAAACGTATGAATTACAAACTAGTCGTTGATGAACAAAAATATCACAAATTGACCTCATCACCTCTTTTCATTGATAGAGACATCATCGATGAGGATCTTGTAGGTGTTAAAATGATTAAATCAGAAGTTGAGTTGTGCAAACCCATCTATATTGGGCAAGCCGTTTTAGATTATTCCAAGCTTGAAATGTATCAACTCTTCTACAAAATATTAAAACCATGCCCTCTCGTAAAAGAGGTTCGCTTGCTGGGTGGTGATACAGATAGTTTCTTTTTAGGAATTACCACTCAAAAAGATTTAAATTTTAATGAAGTAGGTAAGTCATTAGAAAAATATTTCGATACATCTAACTACAATCCCACTCATCCACTCTATTCCATACAGAATAAAGCCAAACTTGGTTGTTTTAAGGATGAAACAGCAGGAAAGGAAATAGATGAAATGATTCTCCTCCGTCCTAAAATGTATTCCATGAAACTAAAAGAATGTGCAGATAGTATTAAGCGTGCTAAAGGTATATCAAAATCCATTGTTCATAAAATGAAACATCGGTCCTATAAGAAGGCCTATAAAAATAAAACTATAACGTTTGTCAATATGACAATCTTAAAATCTCAAGTTCATACTGTGAAAACGTACACGTTCAAGAAACGAGCACTTTCAGCATGGGAGGATAAGAGGTGTTGGATAGGACATAACACATCTCTTCCACATGGACATCCTGACACAAACATACCTCCACCCAAAAGAATAAAACTCACGCTACCACATTCAGGAGATGTATTGACATAATCAACTTTAACTCAGTATTTTGATGTTGCTTTTTGTAGATATACATGGTTGTTTTATGTATCGCATGAGATCGTTTCTTCCTTGTGAATATATGCCTACAGTCAGCCCATTCCCCCTATATCTGTGAAAAGACTTTTTCATATACATATTTTTATTTCAATAAACATATCACAATGACTTCACTTTGTTTTCCGAAACACTAAAGTTACGAGGGATTTAGTATCTTTCACATGGATACACTCTTGTAAACCATTGGTAATTTTGATAGCAATAGAGGGTATAGTTTGTTTGACGACGGGATGATAGAAAATAGATTCAAACATCTTCTCGACTATTCCATATGAAGCGTCTTTATCATGAATGAAATCACGTAAAATGTATTCTTTTTTCTCGCCAACAGAAATAGGTAAAATCAAATCACTTTGAATGTAAAGGTGTTGTTCATGTTTATCAAGTGTCATTGGTGTTTCTATACCAATCGTATGCGCAGCAGCAAACACAGTTTGTAGCATTGAAAAGCCAAAGAGTTTTTTCAAATTTTTACTCAATTGACATTGAATGTCATCACCCAGTTTCAGAACAACGCGTTGTTTTTCAATTGAAAACGAAATGTGGTGTGTCTTTACATCATATTTACTTTTCATCACATGCTTCAACTTCTGTTGTATATAAGGATTTACTACATGAATGAAGCTTTCAACTGTATGATATAGACGCGGCATTATATTGATAGCAACTTTAGATTCTTCATAAGACTGGTAAATTTTCTTGATGCGATCGCCATAGATGTCCACCCACCATTCATCATTAACTGAATCAGCTTTAGTGTGATATTCATGAGAACCATACACCACACCGCTTCCAATAATAGGCGTATAATGTCTTACAAAATGACGCAAGGTTGGAGAGAAATAAACTGTAAGTTTGTCATTATATTTCTGAATAACCAACTTATTTTTGTCCGCCATAATTTTCTCTCCATACTTCTTACCCACAGTCTCATTCCATCGTTTTACTAACTCAATAAGTGATAAAGGTTGAACACCACGCTTTTTCAAAATGATGCGTTCTTCGCATTCTACAACATCTTCATCAAATATTTTAAATCTATAATGAAATTTGTTGATTCGAGTTGAATAAACTTTTTTAACATTTGCAGTAGCAATTGACGTTAGATGTAGTCCATGACCAAAACCAAGATGTGGATAGAATTCACTATCCAACCTCAGCGTAAGACCTTTAGTAAAAGAATGAAAGCGGAGGAACTGTCTCCCACTCCAATGATAGATAGTAAACTCATAAGCTTTCTGATTTTTATTCTTCATGATGGAAGTATTACCACTGTTGAATGCCTTAATAATTTTCTCATTCCCAAATGGCTCATAAGAATCTGATTTTATCTGAATCCATTCATAGTTCCACTTTCCATCTGATGTTAAATTGTATGGGAACTGAAATGCATTATTCATCGTTATTCCATCATGGGTGCGAGGAGTCAATATCATTTCTTCCAAATCATTCACATTCTGAATATTGCTATCATAGCAAATACTAGAAACGCCAACTTCCCATTCACCTTCTAAATGCAGTGGCCGATTTAATTCTACTCGATAGTCTGATGGTTTATTTTTGGGAAATTTATTCATAGAAGCATTACTGGGCAAGTAGATTAGAAACGAGTCCTTATTTTCACTTTCCATATTATTCACATTGGAAAAATATATTAGCATACTTTTGCATTAACTCTTCATTCGGAAATGGAGTGTAATACTTGTCACAGCATCTTTATGAAAAGGAATCAACGCACCAGCATCATCATAAATGGCAATATCAATTTGTGGGATGTAGTTTGATTTCAGCTTTGTATAATGCACTTTCTTGAAAGTATGCTCAGATAAAATACTGCAGCTTTTTGGCTGGTATGGTATCATTGCTAGCAATGGAGCTTCAACATCTCCCACACGTACATCTTCACCAATATTGGAATATATCTGAAAATAGTTAATACGACGCGATAGCGACATGTCTGCGCTAGCTTTGGTTACAGTACCACTTTTAAAGATATTTTGATCAAAACCCAAAATGTCCATTAGAGTTTTATCCATAATTAGTTCAATACCTTTTCCATTTATAGTGAGAGACAAAGTACCTTCTTTTTCAGAAAATGAAATATGTTGCTCATTAATCACTTCATTTAAATAATCTACAACCAATTTAACCGAAGTAATAATGCGAGGCATCAACACTCTTGTTTCATGTAAGAAACCACCAAAAGGCTCTACACACTTTCTGTATAAAGATACGGTCCATTCTGTATCAAATTGATTTGACCTTTCACATGGTAAATGTTGCATATTAAATTTTCCATGAACAGCTGCAGAATGATGTCGCAAGAACTGATGAAAATCTTTTGAACAAATTAATACTAGATCATCATCATTTAATTTACTTATTGCAATATGATTAGATGATTTAATATAAGTCAATGTTGCCACTTGTTTACCATCAACTCGAAGGAGATAATTAAATTTCTTCAATAATGTTTCAGGAGTCATGTTTGTCTTTCTTGGCTTAATCACAATCTTCTTCACCAACGTCTTCTCATTTTTTGGAATAAGATCTACATAATAAGCTTCCTCTCGATATATTAACTGTTTATGAGCACTTATGTGGTAATTAACGTTAAAATTATCATAGCTTGTCAAGGCGCTAGCGAGGTAACCTAAATCATTTCTTAAACTTGGACTTAAACCAACAATCCAATCTTTCTCAACTACATGATGTATATAAGTATAATCATCATTGTGTGGAGTAAATTGGGCAATATGTTTACACGCTTTATTCAAGAAATCATATATAAACTTTTTACATGATAAGAGATCTTTCTTTGGCCACTGTGGAATGTATACTCGGCACCCCTTTTCACATTGATAAGCAGCTGTACGCCTCATATTAATAGTCATCACCTCATGATCAAAAGTATAGACACAGTTGCTATAAACAAGTTGAGTGACACCCACTTCCCAATTCCCATTTAGCTGTTGTGCATGATCAATGGGAGTAGAAAAGAGTGCGGCTCGATTGCTAGTAAATCTCTTTGTAGCCGCATTGCTAAGCAAAATATGATAAAACGACATTTTTATATTGCTAATCTGCAACTTTGCATAACATCATGAAGACTTGGATTTTGGACTCTCTACAATATATCAGAGTTGATCGTGATGGAAACGTACATTTCAAAAATTCTCATGGTCATACATCAAGAGGAATTACATTAACATGGCGACAATTTGTCAACCTCAATGATATCATGAGGGATTTGGAATATTTTGAAACATTAAGATTCATCTCCTTGGGTGATCAAGTTTGGCTTCAACATTACAGAAATGAAATTCAAATCTACCATTCTCATTCCGCAAACTGTTTCTCATTTCGCAAATACAATTGGGAGAAGTATAGAAGATACATACATCGCTCCATCATGACATTTATTCGTCGTGAGTTCATCGCCCTACTATGCAAATCTTAATCAGATATGATTACCACGCACCATGAGTTGGAAATTAGATTCCCTACAACGTATTGAAACGGATCATGATCGAAACGTCTATTTCAAAGATTCAACTGGAAATGTGAGAAGAGAGTTTGTTTTATCTTATCGTCATTTTCAATCTCTACATCATATCATGAAGGACTTGAAATACTTCTATATGAAAAGACATTCACGTATTGGAAATCGCATCTGGCTGCGCGTCAACAATCGGCGAATTCAACTCTATCATTCCCAACTTCATACTAACTTCACATTTCATCAAGGTAGTTGGGAAAAGTATAAAAGGAAGGTACATCGCTCAATTTACTCATTCTTTCATCATGAAGCGCCATCGCTACACCATCGTCAACATTCTCCGTCGCTTCAGACTCTACACCAAAATCGATCTCACAACATTACGCCAACAGCTTCCAAACAGCAAGTATTACCCGGGCCGTCCTCAAATGTTAGTGGTGAAGATGAACAATTCACGGAATCTTCAACTCTTCCCAAATGGGACTGTACAGATTCTCGGCGCCCTTTCTCATTCATCGGCGCAGTCAATGCGCTTAGAGCTACAAAGACTACTACGTCGGATATGGAAGAGGGAGAGGTGTGTGATGTCGAATCTGACTGTGGACAATATGGTGATCTCTACTCAATTGAGTGACAGTCTATCATTTTTGAAGATTCGTACCAGCAGTTACAGTTTGTGTTATGAACCCGAACTTTTTCCTGCAGCTCTCATTAGTTGTTGGTTGCCTGTGCATGTGGCAATCTTTCATAATAGTAAAGTGATCATTACTGGACTAAAATCTCATGAACAAGCAAATATGATCCTAGACTATCTCATTGAGTATGTACGTACCCAGCGGATTGTAAAATAAAAAACAATTTTTCCAACATGATGTTTTTATTTCAAATCATGATAGAACTTACAAATCATTTTTTCATTAGAGGATGGATTACATGAAAAGTTTTGAATAACAGATGCAAATCGAGATACATGTAAACGTTTTAAGATGAAGTACAGTACAAAAGCACCACACGTTGATGAAAGTGGATGTTGTAGTATGCGTTCATTTCGCTGATATTGACGCGTATGTTTTCTCAACCACTGCTGTGTTGGTATATTTGGAGGTTGAGCAAGAGAGTCAAATAGTTCACCACGTCGGTCTTCTCCAATAAAGATCGCTTTCCAATGCTCACCGCCTAAATTCTGTGAATGAGTGTTTAGCACAATAAAGATGGGATAGTGATTTACTGCAGGTGGTAAGGTATCGAGTGAATAGACATTATCGAAAGCTTTCAACGTCGCTTCGTCTGCATTACGCTGCACTTTAGTCTTAATATCGTCAGCAGTCAACCAACTCATTAACGATTATACTGAAGAATCACGTCACGATACTTTGTAATTTCAATATTTGAATCGAAGACTGCATAAATTAATACATTGATCGTCTCAGGTAGTGTTCTTTTGAACGTCAAATCCAAACGAATATTATGAGGCACGTTCGCTTGACGATAGGGTGCACTAATATCGCTGTCAGCAGTCAAATCAAATGCATAAATAGTATATCCACTCTTAAACTCTTTCATAGTCAGTCCGTTGGTATCATCCGTATTGTAAAAGCCAAAGACATCCATAAAATCAACATAACTGCGCATAAATTGATCCGAAGCAAAATCTGGTTTGTAGGGTGGACCAGGATGACTCACACCATTAACACGTAAAGCAATTTCACTTAACTGATTGTGTTTAAAATTGAAAGGATTCTTCTTTATATTACCATTAAATGCATCATTTTCAACCATTGCCACCATGAGGAGCTTCGGTGCTTCCGATGGAAAGAGGCCATCTTTCATGAAACTCTTTTGATCTTTCGGAATTGTAAAGGTGAGAAGCTTTGTATGCTGAACGGGGTAAATGGCATTTTGGCGGTTAAGACCTTCAGCATGCCCTCTAATGACACTTGGATTCGGTACTACTCGACGAATGTAAAGTGCAATATCTTCCACATGAATTCTAAAATTGTCAACTTTAGCAAATGCATTCAGCGCAAATTCAGGCTTATTCAATGTCAGCTTGAGTCGCATGCTGGTATTACAGAGTAAAAACTTTGACTGTCTAAAGAAGTCTAAATTCAGCGGACCATATAGCTGACATACTCTACTATCTTTAATCATAGCAGATCGCTTTACAAAGCCACTGTTTGTTTCAACATCAAATTTTCCTGCTTCATCTCTGTACCATCCCATGGCTTCCATATGACTTTTTTGTGCTGCTGGATGAAACTGTGATACATGATTGAAATATGATTTATAGGGATAATCGCTTTGACCACCTTCCACCTGCTGCTCTCCAATCGTTAGAGAAACATCGCGAAGTAATGTAGTCAATGGTAAATTGTTCAGTCCAACTTTATGTGCATCGTCAATAGCAGTTCCATCTGCTTGCTGAATTCTAAACCTCAAATCAAGCATCGCATAACTCAAATCTATGTAGTCATCACTACCACCAGGAATAACAAATTCAATGGGGCCAGCATTCTCAGCTGTTCGAGGATGATAATCTACAATACTTGAACTAAGAATATCTGTCTGTATGGCTTGTTGATCGAACAAACAAAAACCGGAAGTTTTACACTCCATGATTAGAAGTTATAGCAGCGTCGTCGTTTAGCGCCTGATGAATGATTAGAGCCTCTGCGACGTTTGCGTGAATGCCTTTTGACTGAAGATCGCACCTTACCAGCTCCGCGATGTTTCCTCCTTCCTTTTCTCATTCGTTTAGGTGATTTCTTTCCTTGAGTAACACCAGCAATGGTCTGCTTCAATGTTTTTAAACCGCGTTCCTTCCCACGATTCAACAAACTGCTCTTAAAACTTCTACCTCTGGAAAGATCACTAGCAACATCACCAGCAAAGCCAACGGCATTACTTAAAACATTTCGTTTTAAAGATCTACCGACATTGGATATGAGAGGTGCTACAACAGATTTCAGTGCACCAAGTATGCTACCTCCACGTTGGCGGCGAGCGCCGATGTAAATTTGTCCTCCACCACTTACGTAGGAGGGTCGTGAATAAAATGAGGCAGTTGGATTCATAGCTCAAACCCTAAACATTGTTAGTTACAACTTTGCATGAATCACTGTCGATCACTTAGATGAAAGATGTCGGCACGACGCATCCAAGAGTTCATACTTGAAGGATAACCAGTCCATTTAACAAGACACCATTCTTCACCTTGCCGTTTTTTACATCGAATGATTTTCTCTACCAAATATGTTTCACTTTCAGTGACTACCTCAATCTCATCGCGGTAAAAGCTACCCTCAATTTCTTCATTATCGTAATCTTTCAACTTGTAGGTGGTCGGAGAGTCTTTTTGATTAATCCTTGATACTGTAAATACCTCCTCTGTCCAATTCGGGAGGTACCCTTTAGCAAAAACACTTTTCACTTTTGAGATACGAACTTTATCGCCAATTTTCACATCACTTTTCACATGAGTGCGTTTACGTTGGAATGATTCGCGCACTTTATCTACATTGTCAGCATTTACATCTACTGGTCTGAGTCCAATAGAACGATGGATAGAGTGATTGTAGGCATGGAGTGTATCTTGTAGAACCTTTGTCCAATTTTGTGTCAAGTTGGCAGTAAAATGTCGCCACAAGCGATTTTTTAATGTGCGATTAAAACGTTCAACGAGTGCAGCTTTATAAGCGCTCTTTACACTAAACAACTCAATGTCATGCCTCTCAAATAATCTTGTCACATGCTGATTTTCAAACTCTTTTCCTTGATCACTCTGAATTCTTTTTGGAATGCGACCTTCTCGAAAAATTGTTTGGAATGCTTTTGCTACTCCTTTCCCTTCTTTAGTTTTTAAAGGTTGAGCCCACGCATAACGCGAGAAAATATCAATGACGGTTAAAATAAAATTATTGCCCGAGTTATGTTTTGAAATGGAGGCAACATCGCACAAATCTGCTTGCCACTGTTCATCGATGTCATGAACAATATAATGGCGGGTGCGGTACTTCTTTTTCGCTTGTTTGTGGAGTGTATAGGTAGCCTGACCCTTTAACCATCGTTTCACTTGTGATTGTGGAAGACCACTCGCTTTTGATAATTTCTTGATAGATGCAAATCCTGCCGGATGTTTTACATCATAATAGATTGACTTCAAACGTTCAGTCGATGACGACTGACTCTTTTTCCTCCTTCTCATCTTTTTGTTTTCTTCCCTTTCTACATTTACAACAACTGCAGCATTTAGCTTTAGCGGTTTTGCGATCGTGTTCACATTGCTTAGGGGTTTCATTATGAGAGCTGGCGCAGCAAGTGCAAGTGACAACGACATTCACCTCTGGTGGCTCATTACATGGCAAGCAACACATCTGCTTCATATTAATAATCTGAGAACATGTATTTCCTGGGAGGAGCTGTTTTACGTTTTCCTTTTACCAGTTTTAGTGGCGATGTAGATCTACGTCGAGTTCTTCCTCTTGTTTGCTTAGTGAGTGTGGGAGGGGATGTAGCGGGTGACGCCTTAAACCAATTTGTTGGCATTTTCATCGTCTGAAGCATTGGAGTAGTAGCCACTGTTGAATCAAGTTCTTTCAATGTCTCATTATTCAAAGCAAATTTTGGCACATTATGCTTTTTCAATAGTTTAAGAAAGTATGACCAACCAGGTGGAACATAGCCCTGACGGCGCTTTCTACGTGTCGCATACTGAATCAAGTCTTCATAACGTGAAGCATCAATCACTTTATTTTCATCTGTAATGATTTCTCCTCTATCATTTACATTGAGATGGGGCTCAATACTATTGAAAAGAGATATGGCATGTGCGCGAGATGCTAAAGGTGTAGCAGTCGATACAGAGTCACGCATCTTATTCTTCAAGTTTTTCAATTGCTCAACAGTTTCCGATTGTAATAATACAGCACGATGTGGATCTTTGATGTGAACATTTTGCTGATAATCTATTTCTTTCCTATACATTTGATTTGCAAGAGGTTGCTTTACTTGCTGCATGGCAGTCAATTGTACATATTCATCCTGAGGAATAACAATCATGCGAGAATAAGAACTCATAGTTTGTAGATAATCATGGGAGTTTTCAAAATATCACTTCGAAATCTAAATTCTTCCGGACACTCTTGCGTAAAGTCAATGAATAAGTAACCGTATGGTTTTTCAGTAGCTGCTTGAAAAATTTCAATTAAGGCTTTTGATCCTCTGGGTGCAACTTGTCGCGCTAAAATTTCAAATTGACTTTTATCTCGCGGATTCTTGAAAATAGCATAATAGTGTGTATTCAGGTTTCGTGTACGAGCTTCTTTTCCATCAGGAAACAAATTTTGTGTAATATAGATGATAAAGCACCTTTTATGGTGTGCTGCGCGAGTAAACATATCTGTAACATCTTTTGAATTCTTACTTTCTTTTAATAAATCATCCAATACAACAACATCATTAGACTGAAGTTTATCCACTGGAATAATTCCTTCATGTCGAATAAAGTTGCGACTTTGCAATTCCTGAAACAGCGACGGTTGATAAATACCATAACACCAAATCACTCGATTGATAGGTTCCTTAAACAACTCCCTTCTTTTATCCAATAAATTCAGCGTGAAAACAGTTTTACCTGCATGAGATGGACCTGATACAGTCAGAACTTTATCACATTGAAGTCTGAAATCCATTTTATTACTTTGAGACTCAACATTTGCATAATTAACGCTTAGAGCCAAAGATATTTCCCAATAGGTTGCCCACGGCAGGAGCTATCATTGGAAGTATTGCTGAAAGGAAACCGCCCTTTTGTGTTAGAGTTTTCCTCTTTCTTTGAAGGGCGACTTTAGGATTGGAGATGAAACGCAATTTTGTAGCATATCGCTTAAGTAACTTTCGTTGTTTTGGCGCTAATTTCTTCGTCCTCAACTTCCTCACATGAGAAATAATTTCACAAATGAATTTATCGTTAGCATGTCGTATAGCATTGTATCGCTGATTTGCTTTCATTCGTCGGAGAGCTTGAATGGCTGAAGAAAACTTTTGACTTTTACGTTTCGTCATTTTACGTTTCGCCATTTTCCGTGTTAGTCTTTGCTAAAACCTATCTTTACCACATTTGCATAGGTACTAACTATTGCGACATAAGTGACACTCGAAATGAGCAATATCACAGTGGTAACATTGGCAAAGTTGAATGCAATTACGTATGAAACAGCGTTGACAAAAAGCATGCTTACATCTCTTGAAGATGCGCTTTTCATTTCCATCCTTTCGCTTACATACATCACAACACATAGTTTCACCGTTACTGATGTCTATAGCAAGTCTTTTTGAAGATATGAATTTGCTAGCCTTTTCTAAATAATAGACGCATGTACAGAAGGAATATACTTCGAGAGTGAGCAGACATAGCTCGAAAACCAGTTGTGCTACAATCAAGTACCACTGCATTTTCAATTTTTCTTTATGGAAAGTTGAATGTGAATATCTGAAATCGCTTCAATCACTAGACTGCTACCATGATGGTTAAATGCGTTAAGACGTTCAGCAATTTTTATCATATGTCTTTTAAAAAATTCTTCGGGGTGATCTACCACTTCCATTGAATAAGAAGCAAAATGGAAAGAGCGACTTTCCACCTCTTCCTTTCCAAAATGACTAAACTTAATTTTCGCAACTAATCGCGCCATGATAATGCTATCAGAGAATGTATTCATTAACTCTAGAAATAGAGTGCTAGCATCATCGACCACTGCTTCGATGTCGGTCTCATCTTTATGAAATTTTATCACATAATCTTGAACAGCTCCTTTTAAACTTTGCCTATGAAAACGTAATGTTCCGCAGTCGTTTGAGAAAGACATGATCGCCCTTTATCTAACCCATCCATTGCATGAAAACAACAACTCTTCTCATAGTAACATTTATTGAATAATGGTAATAAGCATGCATTATAAATCAATGGTTTGAAAGAGATAAAATAGATACAGCTGGTAACTATCATACAGCGAGCAATGATAACCATACAGGACTTTGGCAGTGTTGAGGTAAGGAGGAAAGAAGCATTGGTTATGAACGTAGCTACTACAACGAACAGACAAAATAGGAACACACAAATCCTTAAAACGTTTCGTGACTTCATGATAATGTTGATTCACTCTACTATCCCAAGGTGGGAGCAAAATATCATCAATGATTAGATTGGGAAATACTTTCCTCTCCTTACCAGGATTATTACAAAAGATGCGTATAACATTGAAAGCAGCTAACCATCGTTTAAAGTCAATAAGAAGAGCACTCTCACAAGAAAAGCCATAGTCTTGCAAATATTTCAGATTAAGTCCATGAATGTGTTTTCTCGCCCATTGATCAACATTGGGATCGCAGTTGGCATGTTGATGATAGACACTAACAATCTGATATGTCCAATTGTTCATAGCAATAGCACTGAGCTCCTGTACAGGTTCACCCTCACAATCCATAAAAATGATGATAGAAGCCTAAAACGGAAATTTACACATCTAAGGAAACGTTCTATAACATATTACAAAATGAAGAATTACATCGATGCTTTTCACGACAAAATACACAAATGATATGATGGCAACGAAGAAGTAAAATGTATCTAATAAGACCACGTCTACGACACTCAAAGCACATAAGCGAATTGTCATAGGGTAGAGTTAGGAAAGGACTAGCAATTCTACTTCTTTGATTTGCGTTTTGATGTAGCATTCTTCTCCGACTTGCGCTTCGTACCACTGCTGTTAAGGATTTGATCAATTATGTCGTCCACGTTGGGTGGTTTCGGAATATATAGGATGGATTCCATATGCATGGAGAGAGAGGCTATTTTATTATCCTTGTGTCGACCATAATATAGCCCATTCACTTTGAAAAGGATATCCCAAGTACCTTCTCCGAGCTCATCACATCTGATGGGTATTGAATGATCTCCATCCTTCTTATAGTAAGTACACCAATGTGATACCGGTAGGCAAATGTGATTACCATCCCAAATCTTTCTATAGGGAGTATCCTTGTCATCTCTAGCCTTCCACTCTTGAGCAAGAGGAGTAGGAATGTCCATATTTAATGTCACGTACTCCTCAATAGTATCAAGTTGGTGGCGAATGTACGGACTCACGGGGATCAGTATGTAGTCCCCATACTGATTGTGCATTATCTTGACATCCGTGGAAGGGAGCATTCCCGTTTGGAGTACTACGCTATGATCATCATAACGCAAGGCTTGTTTAAATTTACGCTGTAGCGGTGTAGGATTATGTACCTTGGTTGTTTCTTCCACTGGCCTCAGTTGTAGATGATCTGACCGTAGCGAACCTTGTAACGTTTGACCGCCATTTTGTCCTACTAGTGCAGTAGATGGAGTAGATGCCTGAAAATGAAAAAAGATTGTATTAAGTTTACGTTCAAGGGAGGAGAGGGAGGGAAGTAGCGACTTACCATTTTAGTTGGATAATAGAACAGGGAACTAGGGAGAGAGAAAATGTGCGTCCGTCACTCGTGTGATTCAACGATGGAATGATTCTCGCTGTGGAAGGCTCGCTATTTATAAAGAAATGCTTGATTCTCATTGGATGATGATCCTCATTGGACAATAACATCAAGTTGATTCCAAATCTGGCATCCGTTTACCAATCCGATACTTCGTTTTGAAGCTACAGCCCAAAACGTCCCAAATTCTAACTCTGTCGTTTTTCACCAATGTCCCAAAATCTTAAATGGCGTCTCACATCTAAACGAAGGCAGATACGAACAAGCCGATTCTTTCACTGAATTTGTCTCACTCTTAGCTTTCAAACGAGCTATCGCACGACAAAATCCGTCCACTGGAAGCAAGCTGTCCAGGGGGGGGGGACGTCAGCCGAAAATTTTTTCTCTTCGATTTCGCTGGAAACATCCTTCCTAACCCAAAATTTCACGTAGATTCCGAATCTGGCCTCCGTTTTCTCATCCGACCACTCCTTCCACTCGAAACAACCCATTTTACAACCCAACATTCAGCAGATTGCACCAAAAACATCACACACTATAGCCTCAAGACTAATCCTGGCGGTCGCCCACGTCAACCTAGACGGTCGCCCACGTCAACCAGGCGGTCGGACCAACTCACCCGAGTCTCACACTCTGTCGTTGCAGGGGGGGGGGACGTCAGCGAACATGTTGTGAACGTGGACCCACCTGGCCGGCACACCACGACAGACCACAACCTCTGTCGTTCCAGAGGGGGGGGGGACTCAGACACGAAGCACCACGGCGGCCGACCACGACACTCTGCCGAGCCAGAGGGGGGGGGACGCAGCGATGGCCGCCATCTTGCGCGGTCCAGAAGTGGAGTTTTGCTTACTACTTACTAGGATCTTGCATATTACCACTATCATCTATTAGTTGTATCTTTATATGCTTATTTTTATTGGTTTCGACTAACTGACTATTTTCTGCTGCTTCTTCACACCACGAACTTATTTCTTCTTCATATTCAGAATTTTCATATTCTTTGAATAATGAAGCAATTGCTGTTTTTTTAAGATTATTTTCAAATCCATATTTTACAAATTGATAGATGATTGTTGTTCTGCCGTTGTTGTATAAATTATAAGATTGTTATAATCCAAAAAATTTGGAGTCGTTAAAATTTTAAATAATAGATATGTTTTTCCATAACCTGATCTTCCACAAATAACTGACAAAACTTTATTAGATAAATTTGGATGATGATTAAATTTAAGTTTTTTTATTTAAAGACATTTCATTCATTTTTAAAGTAATAAATTCATCCATTATTGAATTAGTGTTTTTTAAAACAAAAAAATAAAAAAAATAAAATTTTAATTTCAGTATATTTTTTTTATTTTTTGTTTCTAATAATAAGGTTAATAAGATTAATAAGGTTAATAAGATTAATAAGATTAATAATGAAAATGATAAAAAAAAATTAAACTTTTCTATTGTAGCGTAAAAGTTTATACCTCTCGACCGGGAGTTTATACCTCCCGAACCAAAAGATCTATCATAATCTCTTCACCTCCAAAATTTATTTCTTGTCCTTTTTCATCAGTGATTCTAATGTTAATGTTGTTAATAGTTTTTCTTGTAATAGGAAAATATATTAATGTTTGTGGAAATACATTTAATCTATAACCAATGGGTACAGTAAAAGCTGGAAAACTGAATATTAAATTTGATAATTTACCATTTATATATCCTCCTTCAATAATGTCACAATGTACAACAATTGAATTTATTTCAGTTATTTTTGGAATCTTCTCACCTAAATGATAACCTTGACTATAGGTTTGTTTATTAAATCCTAATAGCTTTGACAATGATCTATCATGATTAAAATCAACTTGATGATTTTCGTCTAAAGTAAGAGAAAATTTATTAACTGCCGGTTCAACTGCAAAATGTAATTGTTTCTTATCTTTAAATGGTATACCTAAATGTCTCTTAATTTCATTTGATATTGTTTCAACTTCGTAAGAACCAGGAAGAAAAGTTAATATTTTCCATGTTTTGCCTTTATCAGTAGAATATCTAAATTGATCATTCACATCTTTGATAACGTTTTGAATAGTGTTAAATGTGGAGAAACTAGTCAATGCAATTTGATAATTTTTATTTTGTTCCAAATGTAGAATGGGTTCTAAATTACAAGTGTGTGATGAAGTAGTTGTTATAATTTTTAACGTCGTACTAAATTTTGATGAACCCAAAATCTCTGTTAGATTTTCTAAATGATCATTAATTTTGTCTAAATCTGCTGAACACATTTTTTAGTTAAAATTTTGAATAAATATTTTTTTATGAAATATTTTTCTATAAAAAATTAAAAACAACATATTTCAGCTACACTTTTATAATCCCCTTCATTTAGAATCTTCTTTTCTAACAGTCTTTTTAATATAGCATGAATTTCATTAAAACTAGAATTATGACCTTCTTTTATTGCAGATATAAAAATATTTAATCTATTTAGTAATTCTTGTGGATCATCTGGTAAAAATATAGTTGTTTCTGTTTTCTGTTTTTTTGTTTTCTGTTTTTCAGATAAACCTTTTCCTACTTTAACTCCCGTTGATAATAAATTTTCTAATTGTTTATAACGTTTAAGAGTTTTTACTACACCTACTCTATCTAATATAGTTTTATATTTTATTAGATCTTCTACAGCATAATTTTTTAAATCTGCTCCTCTTAAAAGATCAACAAAATTTCTATCTAAACTAATAGGTTTTTTATCTGGATTAAAAATTAATCCTCGTAAAGGTTGTGGAAATATTTCTTTACCACCAAGATAAAATCTTGCAAATAATTTTTTATCTAAAAAGAAAGTAGAATGTTCGAATAACATAGATTTTGGTAATTTTTTATCTATGTTTGCCTCTAATAAACCATAGTCATCTAATAGTTTTTTAAGTACAGGATCCGCTATATCAAGACGTTTTTCATTAAGTTCTTTTTCAAGAGTTTTAAATGGTTCGACAGTTTTTTCATAATCAGTTTTTACTTCTTCAGTTAATTTTAATTGATCAAACATATCAGATTGAATACCAGCTTTTGTCATTCTATGTTGAAGATGATTTTCTTTCATAATATTTCTTTGTTTTATTAACTCTTCTAATTGTTTTATTCTTTTAAAATTATCAGCTCTAACTTTATCCATTTTTATGTGATAATTTTTTATTATTATTTTATTTTATAATATTTTATATTGTTATATTGTTATATTTAGAAAATAGAAATTAGAAAATTAAAAAGGTAAAGTAGTTATTCCATCAGGTAAAATTTTTCTTTTATCATCAAATGGATCTAATGCTAATTTATGTTCTTCTTTTAAATACATTTTATGTTTCTTTGAATTAAGTCTATAATTACATGCCGTTTTTATTTCATTATTAAATAATGCATTTTTATAATCTTGAAATGTTATTTGATTAGCCACTGATGCCTTTGAAATTCCTTTTAATGTTTTGTGTGTTTTAATATTATTAGTTGTATCATAACAGTAACATTTAGATTTTAAAAATATAGCTTCTGTTATGAAATCTTCATTTCCTTCTAATTCATCTTTTACTTTACATAAATCAGAAGGATGAATAATATCTTTTATTTTATTAATTTCTTTATCAAGTGAAGAACCATATGGTACTGTTAATTCTAAGAAAATAGAATCGGTATCTGTAAAGTGTAATTTATAGTTTTTGCCATAAGCAGGTGCTAAATAATCATATATAAATCTATACATAAATAGTTAGTATAGTTAATATAGTGAAACCAATGAAATTAAACTTATCATGTTTTACAATGCTTCTTCTTAGATGAACAGCACAAAGTTCATCACTGAATCTAGTAGTTCTTTTATATGTAGGTTTCCTTGTTAAATTTTGAAATCTATCTCTATCATAAACTATTTCAATATTTTGTCTATTACGTACATTTTCTAAAGTCTTACCATAAAATGCATTATTCATTAATTTGAAGAAAACGTTTCCAAAATCATCTTTATTTCTTTTAGCTATTTTACGTTTTTCAATATTGAACTCTATATAATTTTTTAACCATTTAGATTTTCTATACTCTAGTTTTCGATGTATTTTGGTGAGAATCATGCCATGATCTAAATACCAATCTAGCATTCTTCCTTCAACAACATACTTTCCTTTATTGCTTTGTGTTAACATAAGTTTTCTTGTTGGTCTGTATTTTTTCGGCATTATAGATTTTTGATAATCTGAAAAATCTTCTATATTGGGAATTTTGTTTTCTGGACAGAAAGGATAATATTTTGTTGCTTCTTTTATATAATCAGGGTATACTAAATCAACTTCATATACATAACCAAACTTATTTTCACCATCATATGTTCTTTGATAATCTAGATTATTACACCATGTCATTTCACCTGTTGGTAATTCTTGTATCATGCAAGAAGAATATAAGCTATTAAAATCATAATATAATAAATAGTTTTCTCTCATGAATTCATCAATTGCTTTTTCACGTTCTACTCCTTCTTGTTTCGTTCGAAAAATTTCTATTATTTTTTCTTTTTCTTCTGGAGATAAAGGTTTCATTATTCCATATTCTTGTGGATTTACTTTCTTATTATAACATTTAACATATCTATTACCTAAAACTGATGAAACTCCACCTCTAATTCCAGATTCAAAAAATAATAATTTATCATATGTATTTTCTTTATAATGTTTAAGTTTAACGGACTTTGTCCTAGAGCCATCGGCTTGAACATTTGTATGTTTTAATCCTGCTAACCATGTTAAACCTGGTGTAGAATAACAATAACATGTATCTATTCCGTAATATTCTAAACACATGTCACGAAAGTTTTCGAAAAGATCAGCTAGTATTAATACATCTATCTGTAGATATTTCATTGTATAATCATACATTGTTTTACAATTTAACTCTCTCCAATTCTTTTCAGCTTCTGCATAGTCTTCGTCAGATAATTGTGATTGTTTTAATGTTGATTTAAATTTATTTATTGGAGGAAGTTGTTCTTCTTCCATAATTTTATTCACAGAATTAAAATCTCCAGTTATGTACTCATACGGAAATATTCCTTTTAAAGGTTTTAAATTATATTTATTTAATATTTTACATTGTTCAGATTTCAAAGTTTTTCCCATAACATCTAATGAATAAGGAGTAAAAAATCTAAATGCATCTAAAATTCTAATACAACCTAATTGCATTGAAAAATATTCTTCTTCTTGTTTACATAGTACATTTATTTTTTGTTGTTGTAATTTTTCAGATGAAAATAAATCTTTCATTACTAGATGGAAATCATATTTAGAACCATTATAGAAATATAAAGGAACAAAGTTATATTTAAATTTGTTAGCATTAAGATTACAAGAATTATGTGCTGCACCTCTATATAATCCATTTAGATGATCATGATCTTTTACTTTATCAATATATCTACCTCTGCCAGTTTTATATTTATTTGTAAAACCTTTTCCACAGTAATAACAATTTATTTCATCATAAAATTCTTTTCTTTCTTCATCCGTTAATGGTATCATTGGTTTATTTGTTTCAAGCAATTGTGAAAAACGTCCTTGTAATTCTTCTACTTTCTTTGTAAACATTTCTGAACTGTCTTCACCATAGTATGATTATCATTCAGGATAATTTGAATGAATGTACATTCCCCAACATAATGGTTTTTGTTCAAATAAATATTTTTCTTTACTTTGTTCAGTTGAACTTTTTCCAGATGCACTTCTTTCAGGCGCACTTCTT